>JAMKCH010027598.1:0-32956 GCA_023653785.1 Ophioderma brevispina
GTGATACTCCGTTGCAGACCTGAGATACTGATCATGCAGTGAATGACATATTGTTGAAAGACATGAATCTCAGGTCTTGCTCAAGCAGGACTAGTAACCACCCACCCCACCGCCCTATTTTTTAATCCTCAAACACTCTGTGCCTAAGTTTTGCGCATGTATTCCTAATACACTCTCACTACATTTTGACCCCAAATTTAATTCTACAATCACAAGAGTAACCTAGATATGCAATATTAAAAACGCCGAGAACGACAGCGTGTACGAATTTGACTGAAAGGTATTCCACATTTTTCACCGCAACTATTATAGAGGTGTGGGCTACACTATAAAATGATTTCAAAACAAACAAGTTTTTTTTTTTTTTTTTTTTTTAAAATCTTCATCCTAATATGCCACATATGCATTATAACAGAAAACAAATACATAATACCTGTCATGTTCAGTGAAATAACCGCACAAACCGTTTATGATAAAGCCTTCAACCAAAAGGGGAAAAAATGCGGTATGCGGTACTGCTCTGCACTTACTTCAGTCTGCTACCCCTTGTCTTTTTCTCGCGTGTACTTTGAATACGTAAGCCTCGCGCGAACCGCATTGAACTTCTTTCAAAGGGTACACCAACCATTGCACGCGCCATATACTGTGTGTAAAATGAGATTCAGAATAATGGCTATAACTCGAGTTACCTTTTTGTTTTGGAAAATACGGATCATATGAATACAAAGAGAGAAATTTCTTACAAATATCAATTTTGACGATAACATTACGTGGGGTTTTTAGATATTGACTGATTTTTATAGATGGCCGGATTATTTCCACAGGTTCACTTCCGACTCTAGTAGGATGCAAAATGCACTCCAATTGGTGTGGAATGCTCCATCAAGGCCAAAGTTTGAACAATTCCTTGGTGCATTTCTAATTCAGTAAAATATTTTGTAAGGCTAGGGGAAGGTTATAAATAGCTTATATATTTGAATGTTTATTTATTTATTATAAAATTTAATCCATAAACAAAGAAATAAAGTCTAAAATTAGACATTATAAAGTCCCTGTTTTCCTCTCTGGCACAACCATTGGTGCCCAGTGGACCCACCAATCATTTCAAATGAACACTGTTGACAACCGCAATGTAACAATCTTTGAATCAAAATTACGGTTGTGATCTTCACAACCTTACATGACGTTGCCACCCTTTTTAGAAATAAAATATCTAAAGATTTATGTCTGGGGGGCACTTTTCCATTTAATCCTCCTTTTGAAAAAATATGCATTTACAACTACATTAACTTCTCCTTTCGTCTTTCGAGAGACATCATTGAAAATTCCAAGCAAAATCAAAAAAGTGCTTTGTATTTTTCACATCTTTAAATTAATTATCTTACAACTTCCTGTGAACATTTTTTCACATCATGTTAGATCACACCGCAAATTGCAATTCATTTTTACGCATACTAATTAGCATTTTTTTCAGAGATACACTATACTTGAGGAATTAATGTGCACTCATCTGCATATTTGAAATGTAACCCACTGTTTGACCACAGTTACTGAATGTTTTAATCTTCTATGTAAATGAAAGTCATTAATGAAGCTTGTATATCATTTTTGCATATTAATGAGCTGGACTTTGTCATTTTTCTGAAGCAATAGCCTGGTCCATTTGGTAAAATTGAACAAGAGACCTTGTTGTCAGGCCAAAATAAAAAATATGGCTCTGCACAAGGCACTAGTTTTGGTTTTAAATGATTGTCCAGCACATGTAGAAGGGAAATATTTCAAAAGATGTCAGTTCCTCATTTATATTAGCATTTTTTCACAACCCTAAATATGTAAGTTAGTCACTTTCCCTTATTTGGCCTTATTTCAGCAGAAATTGTGGAGCACATAAAAATTAATATCTCCTGATCCGCTTCACCTGCAAGGATGATCTTGATGTCATTCTACTCCAGAAACAGAGAGGAATTCGTTTCTATATAGAAATTGAACCTATCTCAAACTTCAATTTTTCATTGACATCCCTACTCTTAGCCTCGCATGCACATTGTGTGTTTATACGCCGATCACACTTAGATTTCATTCAAATTTCAATGTTTTCTTTTCAAAATTGTCAGTACACATTCAATCCTGTCTGCTAAAATAAAATTTGGTCAACAAAATCACAGAATTACTAAGAATATCTCACAATTTATACACAAAAGAGGTACTACAGTCGTGATAAACCTCGGACTGATATAGGCCGTGTCCACTCTAATAGTGGTGTGTACCCTTTAAAATCAAGTCAAAGTTATAGCACCCTCACTCAGATGTGCCAGTCTCTAGAAAAGATAATGTTGACCTCTGGTTCTGCTGGTTACCAGAACTAATTGAAAGCTCTGATGTAGTTGTTTTGAACTGTGGTTCTAATTTCTGCGCTACGCCACTGCAACTCACACATGATTGGTGTAGATCACGCCTACATGTACGCTATCATCACCTTGCATCGGCGTGTTGCGTTTTTTACTGTGTAACGCTCAGTACACGGCGTGCGTGAACCATCACTTCCACAGACTCACAGTGACAGTGTTTATCCTATAAGCATATCATTTTATTTGTCAACAAGCAGAATCGCTGAGTAACACAGCGAATACACATGAATAAATAATGAACAGCCAAATTCTGCACCAAACATGCCGACGCAAATGATCATTCACAGACTCAGACTGCAGATTAGCTCGTTCACGTAGCGTTGCACGTCGTCCGTACCTACCTCCTAACAATGCTACGTGCCTTACTCTATTTGAAAACCGGGATGGGTGCGCAGCGATCCGCTGCGGAATAAGCAAATCCAAATCCAGTACAAATACAGCACTTATTGAAAAATCTTTACTTGCGGTATCCTCAATTATTTTTATATTAACGCACGTTGTTGTTTCCTTGACTATTTTTCCATTCATGGTTAAAATCTGATGATTTTTGAAACGTGATTTCTTACCGTTAAAAATCCAATTTAAACTAGCAGTCGCCCCTAGCCAGTGATTCGCCCCTGGATTGTTCCCGGTTTTTTTTCTTTAGAATACTCCGAGCCCGCTGATTTCGCTGATTACCAATAAATTACGAACATACAACCAGAAGTCATGGAAGTGGTAGACGACTGGGGGGGTGTTTTAGCTTCAATTTTTTTTTTTTTTTTAAAATAATTTTAGCATTACTTAGGTTCAACATTTCACGGATGTAATCATGAGCTTTGCCCGTTGTATTTTTAAAATCGAGCTAGTAGATGCTAAGACATCATTTTTAGTTTTCATATATGCCGGATTTTGTGTCATTCGAAGACTGTAAGTTACCAAAATTCTTGACTTTTTGTGGCACATATGGTGGACTGTGGATCCAAGCGGTTAAATACAGCGCGCGGCTTTTTAATTACCGTCGACAATAGGTGATCAAGTGTCAAGGACTTCTAATCGATCATCGCTCACTGCACTGCACACTCATACTGCAGTCGGGACCGGGAGGCTGGCTTGCCTGGTCACTGTACACATCACTGCTCATGTCAAATCGATACTGCACATGCGCAGCTCCTACACGCACCGCGCCGAGGCAATCTGAGGGCCTGGGGTACCGGGGAAGACATTGGCACCGCTCGCGGCCTGGTGGGTTGAACATATCCAAGATTTCGTACCAGGGCACCAGCATCCTGTGCAATATTTTGCAACAGATTATCATCGGTTAAATTTCAGCGCAAAATTTAAGTAAACTTCAACAAATGAGGATGTCATAAACATCTTGTGCTTGAAATCTGGGGATTTTGACGCAGGGTTTAGAATTGTGTGAATAAAAAGTATAATCTGAAACTGGGGGGGGGCCCTGATGGAACATTTTTTTTTTAAACAAAATTGAGTTAATAAATATAATATAATACATGCACATACACATAATCCTTCATATACATTTTATATTTTCAACTTAAAAAATGCATTCCAGTCGTTGATCAGCAGTGTCGTAACCAGCGGGGGGGGTGGGGGGGGGGCAGGGCGCGAGCCCCCCCCAAACGGACCCTTGCCCCCCTTCTGCCCCCCCACCCAATGAACTGACCTTTGTACAGTTTCTATGGAGAAGGACCCAATTAGCCCCCGCAAAAAATTCTTGGCACCCTTCTGCCCCCCCATTTGCAAAGGTCTGGGTACACCACTGGATCATTCAAGAAAGGATTTAGCACAATTGTACATTTTCATAAAAATAGTTCTTCTCAGATTGACCTATACCTTTCAATCCATATATATATACAACGATATAAGCACGTGATCGCTGGGATCCGTAATTGTGTTGAACGAACAAATCATAGATAGGCCTAAACATTTTTTTCCCCAAGAAACGATCAAGCAAATGAGTAGATGTTAATATCTTATTTTCATTATCTAATTTTTTCTCAGTTTCTTGTAGTACATTTTACGTCGTAGAAAGGACCGAATTTTCCTAGGAGGCTAGGATGGCATTTTTTTAAGCGCGGTTCCAAAAACGAACAATAGCTAGGAAAGCAAAGAATTATACTAAAAACTGGCCAAACAACGCATGGCGAAATCACCGACTTCCCGTATCAATATTTTTTTTTTCTGGAAGCCGGGCAACAGTGTAGATCTTTCAACGCTCATAATTTTGATTGTTTTGTTTTTATAGGCAATCCAATATCTTCATCTATTTAAAAAATTCCCTCAGATTTGTACAAGATTGAAGAGTCTCTAGTGATTTGGTTTTTTGAAGGCGCCAAAATAATTCAAGTGGGATTCCTAATTTTTAGGGTCCGTACTAAATGAGACCATAAACTTGAAATGCATAAATGAAAAGCATATCTCGTGGATTTTGACGCGGGGTTTGAGAACAAAAGTATATGTATCCGGAAATGGTTTCGGAGGGGAAGTATTTTGTTTATCCTGCATCCGTTTCATTGTCCTCTCACAACCATACATTTATACATTTGCACATCAAATCCATATATATACATCAATACCTTTACACATAAAATTACAAATTTGTGCTTTCTTTTTCACTTTATCGCGCATTTTTTACATATTTAGAAGAAGTAGATGACGGCGATATTTTTCAGATAGATGGATGCACCGCTATCTTCTATATCCCCTTTTTATTTGTCCCTCACATGTTTAAGTAGTTTTCGAGTTACAGCGGAAAATGTACAAAAATCTCATATTCAAGTCTAATTCACACGTTTATATTGAATGTGAACACTATGTTTACACATGCTGCCTCCATGATCACTAAATTAACACGAGTAGACCTTATTAGACCGTATCCTTTAGACGTGTATTTCTTCATTTTTGTAATACTAGATGAGTTGTGTTTAATGTTTGTTATTATGGTTATTATTATTAATGATATACTCTTTCGTTTGGCAATTTAGTAATAGATTAGTATAGGCTAAGTGTTCATACTTGCTATAGGGGAATCCAATCTGTTTGTTTTGTTATTAATAGGCTGATGCATATTAGATAATTTCCCTATTTATTCATATATCATACTTTCTTTTCTCTTTCGGCCCTTACATACAAAATATTGTCACTGTTTGCTTAAATTTACAAAAAAACAATATTTTCAAATTATTTCTTTATTGATTTTGTATTTGCTTCTCCACTTACGTGTTCTATAACTTCTATAACCAATGATAACACGGTACTTAATATATGCTTTAGCATTTTCAATTATATGAAAATTATTTAAGTATAGAATACTTTTCAGACCCACTCGAATTCAAACATACATACAGACAGGATCTTGTTTAGGTTACTAATCGTTAATGAAACTAATTTAGGCACTATTTAACTAGGAACCAATCAATGGAAATACATTCTTTTTAGCGTCATCATGGTCATAGTGCTAGGTCAGTAATAGATTAATGGGCAAATGAGGAGACTCATTCTGTGTCAGACCCCGTCCTGAATACTAAGGTTCCATTTACCAAACCTTGCTCCATCTTGCGCTGAATAAAAACATAGAACCAAAATTGCGGTATTGTTTAAATATATTTCCATACGTCACTCATGCTCGGTCACGGCTCGGTGGTCGCCAGCACAGTGCCAGTGGACAGTGAATTGATCACAGTGCAGATTGGGAAAAGAAGTGGGTTCTAAACTTCGACCGTAATCTCTTGATTTGCAATTGATGGCAATTTCTATTGTCGACGGTAATAACAGCCGCGCGCTGTATTTACCGCTTGTCTGTGGATCCCGTTTTTTTTACTGTACTGCCTCTCAGCTTTTGTAGGGAGCTAGTAGGGGCTTATCGTAGCGGAAAACCAGAGTAGTACACGAGTCCATACTGATTTCGGGGCATTTCAACGAGTCCTTTATCAATCTTTTTTGCATTTCACATTTACGAATCACCCTCATTTTGCCGACCACCAATGTCAAAAAACGACTTAGTTCCCTGTACTAAACCAGAGCAACCTCGGGCTACTGCGATGTGTGAATGTCCAAAGAACAAAGTACGTACTACACTTTTTTTTCGTCCATTCCAGTACTAAATTGTGGGTGTTACAATTAAATGCTTTTAAAGTCTATGAATCACTCCTAGTCTTACTATCTAACAGAGATAATCGTAATTTACTTAACAGGAGCCATTCACTTTACTCTTTTTCAACTACATCCAAAACACTGCCAGCACCACCGCAACGCCTTAGATTTTAAATTTTAATAATTCAATCCCCTTTAGTAGGAAGCCGCAAGGGACCTTCACTAATTTCTTCTCTAAACGGGTGTTGCCGACGAGGAATCGTCGAGCCAGTGTGCGACGGGGACGATCAATAATAGCAGAGGAGACATGGGGAGAGCGATCATTTTTATCGGCCCAGGTAGGGAAGGGAAGATTTTAACTTTTTTCGGCGAGAAATTTCAACCCCACTTTCCATTCGCTCATTACAAAAATTCATTCTCCCGTGATTTTGTGAGATTTATCAATTTCACCATTAGCTCCGATTCACCACGAAAACTCAATTGGGGGGGTTATTGGTCTTGGGAGGGGATCTAGTACAAAAGCTTATAGGCCGGAAACGTGCCGCTGGATAGGGTAGCAAAATCAGCAGTCTGGTATAAACTATGGCCCCTTTTTTCAACGGGACGGGTTGCTATAATTATGACCCCTTTGTTTTCACACAACTAATGGTATAATTATCGGTGTGATTTGATGGTTGTTTGGTTAAATTTGGGCTACGCATCCGGATGGTGATATATAGGCGCATAGGCCTATAGTCCGTGAACATAGTCGCTCTAAGAGAATCGACATCGTATTGATTTTGCAAAAATTTTGGGCGAGGGTAGCCTAGGGCTACCCGCTTTTCGCTTGGTTTTGACCTACTTTTCAAATAGCAGTGTTGCAGAAAATATTCGTGCATATTATATCCGTTAAAATCTACATGTTGAGTAGTATGAATTGTTGGCAAGTTTACGTATATGGATAGGGACTCAATAAGAAGGCCCAGCGAAACATGACCGTACATTAGAAAAAGATAGTATGTTCAAAAGAGTCGAAATACAAAGCGATCACACTTCCACCCATGATACGTCTTGAGCGGTTTGCAAATAAAAACCACGACGGGTAACACTAAATAAAAACATGACTTTATAGAGGGCGTAACAGGCAACAGGTGAGTGCGGTCAATAAATCCCAAATCTAGACATCGCCATTAGCTTAACAGTATAGTAAAATGAAATATTGACGAAAAATTATGAAATAGTATATGTGTCAAGGAATATTTATTTGTATGTTACTACAGTGATTGCTGTTAACAGCGTTCTTAAATCGTTATGAGGCATGAATTAACGAATGCTTATAGGGGGATGACCGATATAGGATATGAAGTTTTCATCTTGATAGATCGGCCTTCACCCCAAAACACCATCTGTAACGTTTCGCACCAATATTTCAATCCATTTGGCTGTGAGAGATAAAAGTGACCGTCGAGGAGATTTTTTTAGGATAGGAATTTCCATACAATTTCACGGGATCGTGTAGACACCTACGAGGAAACATGTTCGAAGGTTATTTGGACAGGAAAATGTGCAAAGAAAACCGCAAACCTTGTTTGAACTGCCTGCTATCGTAATGTTCCTATAGAAAACCATGCGGACTTCGTCGTGCACGAAAGAAACTACCAAATCATCATCTAATTAATTAACGACGGCGTATCGGCTTATTCACTTCACGTGCTATCTAATACATTGGTAAGCATTTCAAATATGTAAAAAACGGGTTCGAGAAAAATTAGGGAAATCTCTTTCTGGAAATTCCTCAAAGTCTATTTAAGAATTTTTTCATTTTGATGTTGTGAAGAACAAGTTTCAAAAAACGGTTGACTTGATTTAATTGCTTTATGTAAGGGAGGCTTAGAGGAAACATGAATGGTCGGATTTTGATTGGATCCAGCCAACTCTTAATGAGGTATTTAATTTTTATTTTTTGTGCTGCATGCGTGATACGTGCTTGATCATGACTGAAATACGAACTCATCTACTATTATATTTAGGATGTGGTTGAAAGTGCATACTTATACATTATTTACAGTGAGGAAATAGTTTTATGTTGCAAAAATGATCTGAGTCACGATAGATGTAAAATATGTGGTCACCAGGTTCTTGTTTACGTGAGTTTTTCTTGCCAAAGTTAAAGCAAACCTTTGTCATGTGTGTTGTGACCTTTGACCTCAGATTTGTTAGCTGTGCTTCCATGGTAGCGGTTCTTGGCATTTATACATTCTTATGCAAATTGGACCTCCTGAAGATGACTTGATTTTTGGGGGGTAACCCTTTTCTTCTTCTGGTCCAAACACTGTGCTTCCTCAAATATGATCCGCCAGAGAGATGGGTACACGTCTGGCTGCTTCACTTGAATGTCCGCAGGTCCTTATTTGTGATGTTGCTCAGATTGGGCAGACAAGAGGGGTTCCATTGTCTTGGTGCTATTCCACAACCCCACAGGTAGTGTCCTGGCATGCTTCCAGGTAGCCCTGAAACCTGATCATAAACCTAAGGGCGTTTTTGCTACCTGTATGCCAAACATCAGCTCCAGAGGTCAAAGTGGCGTCAAAACGCATAGGCGGACAGACAGATTCTCATTTTTAGTAGCACTAGTGCATTTCCCCGTGTGTGACGTACCTAGATGCGTGTTACCTTTGATTCATTTTAGTAGTAGTAGATAGATTGCAATTGCACACTTCGTATAAAATGTGATACATGTATTTACGATTCAATAGGTGGAATGACAGGTAAGAAGTCATGAAGTAACGAATGTTCTAAGTTTGTATATGAATTGAAATAGTGCAATGGCGTGGATGAACATGTTTGAAAAACATTTTTGAAAATTTAAAAGTATTTGGGTGACAGAAGTACAATTTAAGGGGTGACAATGTTGTTGAACGGGGGCGCTTTACATTTTGGGAATGCTTTATAATATTTAAAACAAAATGTTTGATCATGTTGGTAAGTGTGCCGAATCCTGTAAATACTTTACGTCCGTCGGCATGCGAAATATTCGGAATTGCTTCTTCAGTTATTGCTGGTAAAATGGTGAGTCTGCAGTGGTAATCTGTGGTGGGTAAGTATAGCGTTGATGTTTTCCCGCATACGGTGTAGGATGTTCTATAGTATGTGGATTGGTCACATTTTCCTTTTAAACACGTAAATTAAGAGGGATATGAAGCCCCATTCCACTCTGTGTTAAATATTTAGTTCATGTATGCTCGGCTAAGATGTGCAAAAAGTCACATAAGTCAACTTGCAAAAATTCCCACAAAATGTCATCTGATTTATCCATTCATACTTATTACAGTGGATATTCCTTGACTCGCCCTATTCATTTTTAAAGGGGTTTTTATGTAGTCATCCACAGAGAAGATGGATCTTCTCTGCGTCATAATAATTATCGTAATCTCGATTGGTTTACGTCTGCCGCTGGTTTCATGTGATTTGTCGTGGCCTTCCACATTGCACCCAAGTCGCGAAAGCAAAGACACGCTGGGTAGGCCTGTACACGGGGTGGTAGGTCCTATTTGATGTTTGGGCGGTTATGCTGTACGAAGGAAACTTCTGGCCAACATGAACTATTTTTTTGAGCTTATTTCGTATAAATATGGCCCGAAATATGAGGCTAATATGGGTCATTTTATCACAAGAAGGAGAGGTATAAGTCGGGCCACTTCCAATTAGTGAGTCGGTTTTTAGGCCATAAATAGTGTCAATTATATTGCAACGATTATAGTCGGGGTTCAATTCTTGCGTCCTGGGAGGAGGTCCATTAACAAACCAAAATGAAGACCCCCCCCCCGGGAATCCATTCCCTTCCGGCGTAAATGATAACCCCCCCCCCCCACCCGAATAACCTTTCCCATCTTCCTTCTTCCCTCTCCCCTTAAACAACACGAAAGCAAGTTGTGTCACAGTCTGCGAAATATATTATCTAATGGTCCTGCGCGAGAGATTAACGCGCGTTATCAGTCGGTCATGTGTGTAATTGACTAGGGACGCAACATTAGATATCAGGGGGGGGGGTGTTAGGAAGTTGAGCAAAAAAAAAATTCACCCTTCGAGTGTGAAAGAAAAAAAAATTCACCCTTAGCCTGTGAAGAAAAAAATAATTCACCCTTAGAGTGAAAGAAAATAACAAAATTCACTCAGAGAGGAGACAAGAAAAAAAAAAATCACCATTTAATTCATTGTAAAAAAAAAAAAAAAAAAAAATCACCGGCCACAGAGGGGACAAAAAAAACTCACCCGTTATCATTGGTCTTTCGGTATACATGTATATGCTAAAGTTATAATGTAGGGAATCTGCGTCTTTTTGCCCCAAAATTTCCGCTAATTTTTAGAATATTTAAACCAAAAGTTGTAAATCTGAGCTCATTCACGGACCCATGTTTTTATGCAAATTTGTGCGCCATCTTGTACATATTCAACAAAGCGTGAGCTGAGCTGCGTTGGCAACATACATATCCCAAACCTTCGATGAAAGTAGTACCAAGCAGTAGATGAGCATTGCTAAACAACCTGTATTCATTCAATAGATAATGAGCATTGATTGAACTACCTGATATCAGAAGAGAGAATGGTATGATGGTAACAGAGTATAAAATTAAGGAGGACTGGGAGTTTACTCTTCGACTGATCGTGGGGGGCATTACTCGATAGATTATACAATGAAGGGGGAAGAAAAAGCAAAGGAAGAACCACATGAAGACACACAACTTTACTTGAAGATGACTTTAATACACACAGATGTTGGCCCTCATATGATGGAACAAAGTTGGCATAAGATATAACTTTGATAATGATGCGAATATAAACTTTCAAACGTGAATTAAATGGGCCTAGTTCACAGCAGAGAGGGATTTAAGGTGTTGAGCAGATGGAAGCTCTGATGGAAAGTGAATAACTTTGGCCTACATGTGAGACAAGGAGGAAACCTGTTGGAAAACTAACTAGCCAATAATATTTGCACACCTAAACTACAAACTCTGCAACAGATCAAATCACTTATAACAATTACTATAGGCCCTAAGACCAAATCTTCTAATTTGTAAAGAGAGTTGATGAATGAATATACATGCAGCTACCAATTTCAATGTTTATACCTGACTTAAGTACATGCCAGACAACTTAATTAATTAGAGGTGCCAGGCTATACCAAACTGCATGATCCAAGAAACCAGCTCTACCACATATTCCAATTTAAACTGCTGACCAGGGTTTGCATGGCCACTCACCTACTCTAAGTGAAACAGAGACTCTATTCAGAGTTGCCTAATCCCCACACTTAAAACATTTCACTGAACAAAAGTCTTTAAATTTACAAGAGCACTGTGAAATTGAAAGCAACATGAGCTAAATGGTTTAAAAAATTAAATAGCTTTCCTTCACATAGTACTTAAAAGATAAACAGTGGCCTATAGTAGATAAGAGTGAACACCTCCAGGACATTGAAATAACTATGAAGTATAAAACATATGATAAGTAAAACAACATAATATGTACATTTGTAAATAATCTTTTTGGATGCAATAAAATCAAACACAGTAGTAGTAGAACATTATGTTTAAAAGTTCTACAAATAATCAAGTCATATAAACACAATCTGAGACTACATTTAGGTGCTTTGATCAAGTTACCATTGCCATCATGGGGGAGAGTTCTTGGTGACCGTACCATTCACCCCCTCTATGACAAAATGGCGTCCAGGACATTTGGGTGAAAATTGAGGTTTGGAATTTGCCAGCCCCACTTCCCAAGCTAACCAATTTACACATAATTGAATAATCACAGAAAATTTTGGATAACACCAAAAATGTACGAAACAAATATAATCTAAACATGATAAATGGAGAAAGGCTATGACAGGGTACTTCACTCTCGGCACCAAATAAATGGTGGCCTAATTCAAATGTAGAACACTTTTTTTAAGTTTCTACCATTATATATCACAAAATTAACATCAAAGCACTGGGTTGAAATCATGCATTCACTAAAAGCATAAAAACATGGTTTAAATATAATACACAAGAAAATGGTCATAAGACACAAAATTACAGAAATACTTGTAACAAAACAAATGCATCAATAACTATGATCTTTTTGGACATGGTTTGCAAAATAGTAAAGTAACTGTTTATCAAATTAAAAGATTTAAATCTTAATGAATAAGTTACTATATTGGCCACGTAATTCATAAAACAAATTAACAACATTCTGTTGAGTTTCGAAAAAATATTTTGGCTTGGCACAAGGCAATTTAAGATCAACATTTCTTGTGATATACAATTCCAAATTTCAAAACAAAAACAGCTAATTCTGAGACCGTTCAAACAAGAATAGAAATAATCAAAAGTAAATGACAATAGGCATTAAAACAAGATCAAATTCCAAATGTCTGGTAAATCAATCAGTGCTTAAAGCAAATAGTTTGATCAACTACTAAAATTAATGCAGTGCGATAATATCAAAAATGGCGCTATCGCAAAGGAGATAAGCAACTCTTAGTTCAAGAAGAAGCTGGCTTGAGCCACATTGCCAGGAAAGCTCAAATAACCCTTTTTGATTTTACAAAACATGATCAAGTAAGATTCATGATAAAGTTGCAATATATGCAACCAAACTTAACCAAAAACACACACCCAACAAAACATACATGTACATTTAAACACATGAAATTTAAGTTAGAATAAGATAATCACAGTGAATTAAGGCAACAACTTAACCTTAAAGGAATTATAAACAAAGTACAAATTTTAGAAAACAAATTATAACACTTTTCAAACAATTTTACGCAAAATAAAGTCCACAGGCGAGGGAGGAAGGGGTCATAATGTCGTGTAACGCTCATCCCCCGCTGCAAAGAAATATCGTCCCCCGACATTAACTGATAACAAAAAGTTCGTGCCGTCCTGCCGATTGCTACAACTACTATTGTGGATCTACGTCTGCACAGTTTATGATTACAACTGATACAATACGATGGACTTGTAGTCTATGTTCAAATAGGCCGGTAGCATTTGGTGTGAAGCTGATACAGGAGTTCATACTCATTATCATCATAATCATTTGTGTGCATTGTGTCATGTCTGATGTTGGGTTCCATTGGGATTAGGGCATGGTTCATGTCGAAGTGGAATTGAAGAAGAGACAACAACCGGCTTGTTTTTACCTGTGGTCTGTCTTGGGTGCCGATGGGCTCAAGCGTAAGGAACGCCGTGAGGTTGGGATCGGGGTTAATGGGGGAGTCGGTTGTAGTGTATATGGTGTGACCTTTAAGCCAGCGCGGGTGGTTGCAGGGGAGCAACATATTGCAAGCGGTAGGAGCTAACATTTATCCTCCCTCTTACAAAGATGATGGTTCTTAAAGCAGGGATTAGATCAGTATTACTATATAATCACCATCTCATCAGAATCAGGGTCTGAGAAGTCACAGGTGGAATCAACTGTTTCCTCATCACTGCTTAAGTCAGAATGGTCAGTGGTGATAGGCTCTTGAGATTCAAATGTCATGCTGTTTCACCAGTCGGTTAAAGCTATGGAGAGTCTCATCGGGGGGCATGCACCACTGCCTAGAACAGGGGCACCAGAAGGACCAGTAGTGAACGTTGATTGCTTCGGGAGTACGTCATTCAACAAAAACCTGTCAAACTCACACTTTCGCATCTCCAACACTGAGCTTTAAGTTTGCTGGGGTTCGTCTGAGAATACCTCTTCGGTAGACAATACATCATCTTTTGGTGTCGCCGCGGGTGATAAAACCATATCCCAGTTTCACATTAAACCCCTTTTACAGGGCCAGTCACGTTGCGTGCAGAAAAGTCTGGTAGGGGCTCCAGAAGTACGTCTGTCGCAGATGATGAAACCGGCCGACATAAAAGTTGTTGATGTAGGTAGCTATGTACTTCTGATTCTAAATGTTCCAAACGGCAGATATCAGCATCACGGAGGAGACATCAGGCATGGTTGTGAAAGTCATTCAAGTTCGAGTTGCACAGGAAAATAGAAGATCATCCAAAATAATCTACAAAAATACACAAAAGTTTAATCTCGCGAAAGTCACTCCAGCTGAATAAAGTTCGCTACGACGAAGTCAGTATATAAAAGGGTTCAGTCAAAAAAGATACATCGTGGTCGCTCCAAGCTGTTTAAAGTGGCAAGTTCAAAGTCAAGGGTAGTGGGTGCCCTGATCAATAGTCGAGATTGTCAAAAAAATCGCGAAAGCCCAAGTGGTGCGCCAATGTTAACAGAGTATAAAATACAGGAGGATCGGGAGGTTTACTCTCGACTGATCGGGGGGCATTTACTCGATGCGCTATAATGAAGAAACAGCAAAGGAAAACACAATGAAGACCCCCCCACACAGACTAGACTTGGAAGATTGACTTTAATACACAGATGTTGGCAACTTCAAATGATGGAACAAAGTTGGCATAAGATATAACTGATAATGATGGAATAAAACTTTCAAACAGTTGAATTAAATGGCATAAGTTACACAGTGCAGAGATGGATATTTAAGAGTTGAGCAGATGGAGCTCTGAGGAAGTGAATAATTTGGCCTCTAAGCTTGTGAGCAACAAGGAAACCCCACGTTGAAAGTATTTATTATTTAATTATAACAAACCTTTTGATCAGCGGACCAACCGATATAGTGGTGCAATACACGTTACAGTACACATAGTATAAAATAGGAAGTACATTTACGTTTAACAGTGAGGTTGGATAGGGTTACAACATCTAGACGGCATCTATCAGTCCCACAACAACACACACCACACATACATGAAAGCCCATACAAAGTGAGGGTGTTCACACTTGGGAATTTGTGGTTTAAATACTAAGCGTGTTGTTTCTATTGAAGTCCTGCATTTACCGGGAAATCTCTTACCGGGAAAGAGCAAAGGAAAGGTAGATAACGGTCAAGTTTCTATTGGGGCACTGTTTACCGGAAAATACTACTGGTGCTTCGATCAATCCACATAAAACTTTGCCGGCCAAAGGTCGGACCACTGAGTCAACGCAAAGCATTGTGGGTGATTTTTCTACAAAAATATGGCGGGATTGGCGAAGTAGGATTGATGTCGATTTTTTGAAATTTACAGTCAAAAATCAGAGGCAAATGATGGGTAGATGGGTTTTTAACTGTTCGTGAAAGTCAGAGGCAGGGTTCGGATGGTACTGTAGTGTACAAGCGGCGGAAGCGATTGTACGTTAAGATAAGGGGCACCGCCAAATCATATCCCTCATCTCTTAGTCTACACGTCCCACACGTACCCAGATAGCAAGACTACGTTGGGGCAACGTTGGGCAACGTTCGTCCCGAGTGGAACCAACGTGCAAAAAGACGTCTGACAAACGTCATTTTGGCAAGCGGGCATTCGTTCGTCCAACGCACAAAGTTTGACGTTGGCATAACGTTGATCCATCGTCAGAAATAGGTTGCGCCAAACGTGGGTTAGGTGGGCCTGTGTCGAGTCAAGAATTAGTCAAATGCTGTGTTTTTAAAATTGTGCCAAGATTATAAAAATTTGCGGCATATTGTAATTCTGTTTATATTAACGGAATTTATTCCTCCTAATTAAATTAAGGATATACAGAATGTTAGCTTGTTCATCCAACTTGAAGTTGACGGGCAAAGAAACAAGTTCTTCGGACCATAATAGTAAAACGAAAATACTAGTCCTGAAGATAAGATATTTATTCTATGGTGTCCACAGGTGAAAATGTTACGTGCTGTTTTTTTGTTGATTGCTTTCATGCCGAAGCCGACAAATAAATTTTCTGCCAAAAATGCAATTAATTCGATCCACTAAATAAGAAAACCTAAATGTTAAGTACCACGGAGAAGATATAAAATGGTCAAAAAATAAAAAATTTAGTGAAGAAAATGAGGGTGAGGTCGTCAAGACCACGCCCACAATTTCGCACGTTGGCCAACGTTGGGTTGACTTGTCTTAGTGTCAGACATCCCCAAAAAACTGAAATCAATTTTAGAACCCTTAATGATCCAAAATTTCAAACAACTACCTTATTTCTCAAATTTACCTATACATGTAACATTATTTTCATTTTCCATGACAACTTCCAAGTTCACATTCTATATTCTCGTCGTAATCCTACGTTGGCCAACGTTTTGCTTTGCCCACCCATCGGTAACCCATTTAAGTAAACTTTCATGATCAGTTTCGACATCACCCTTACGTTGGCTAGTCGTTGCCTTGCCGACCGCAACCATGCCGAACATTGCCGACGTTGGCCCGCCAACTTCCAGCGTTCTGCACAACGTTGGCCCATCGTTGTTCCGACGTTGTATGACACCCGTCAATTTTGTAGGTCGGATGCCACGTCACTTTAACGTCGGTATCATGTCAAAAACCAACCATCGGATTTTGGTTGGTAAAACACCGTCATCTAACGTTGGCTGGTGGTCGCATAGCGACCGCGACCGTGCCGACTCAATGTGACGTTCACCCGACGTCGCCTTGCTATCTGGGTCGGGCCTATCGTCGATCGTACTCACGCGGTATTATCAATTTCCGTTTCCTCGCTTGCATGTGCACTGTCGCGGAACGGAATGTGTTTCTATTGATGTTATTACCGGTAATTGACACCGCTATTTTCCTTCCTTCGATAAGGAAAATTTTGCCGGGTTGATTTACCGTAAATAGTGAGGGAGGTTCCAGTGTCCTATTGAGGCACATTAATCCCTTATCCGTCCTCTTTCCGGTAAATGGTCCCAATAGAACACCCTCTAGAGAGGTTAAAAATACCCTCCTTCACACCGAGAACTATCCAATCATATTTGAGCACACTAACTACAAACTCTGCAACATACAATAACTTATAACTTTACTCATAGGCCCTAAGCCCAGCTTATCTAATTTGTTAAGAGGTTGAATGAATTATACATGCAGCTACCAATTTCAGTGTTCTATACCTGCTTAAGTAACATGCCGACAACAAATTAAGTGAGTTTCAAGGCTATACCAAACTGCCTGAATCCAAAAACCTCTCTACCACTTTCCAATTTAACACATTGCTGACCAGGGTTTTTCATGGCCACTCACCGACTCTAGTGAACCAGAGACGCTATTCAGGAGTTTGCATATCCCTACACTTAAAACATTTCCACTGAACAAAAGTCCTTTAAATTACAGAGCACTTGAAATTGAAAGCAACATGAGATAAGTGGTTCCAATAACATAGCTTTCCTTCAAATAGTACTTAAAATACAACATGGCCTATAGTAATATGTGAACAACCTCTAGGACATGAATAACTATGAAGTAAACATATTAAAGTACACACAATAATATTAAATTTGTAAGATATCTTTTTGGATGCTATAAAATCAACCCGTATAGTAGAACATTATGTTTAAAAGTTCTACAATATCAAGTCATATAAACACAATCTGAGACTCATAATGTGCTTTGAATCAAGTTAACCATTTGCCAGCCTGGTGAGAAGGTTCTTGGTGACCGTTTACAGATGAAATACCTCTATATTTGATGCTGCAGGCTTGTCTATGAGGATTATGACCTCTTTTTTTTTATTGACAGTGCACTGTTAAAAATGTCCGTAATTAGATATCTGATTTCCGTTTAAATTTACGAAAATTGTTTAGAAAAAAATAAGAATAAAAAACAAAAAACATAAAAAAATGTAAATTTACGGAAATATTTCAAACAATTTCTGGCAGAAAATTTCCGGAATTTTTTTTTGGTTCAAGTATTTTAAACATTAGGAAATATTCTGTTAAAATACCACATTTTTTTCCGGTACTATGAGACAAATTTCTGTTAAAATTACTGTACAAAGTTCCGTTAATTGACAGAAATTTCTGTAAAATTTACCCTAAAATGACTGGAAATACTGCTGCAGAAAATTTCCGTAAATTTACGGACATATTTTTTACAGGTGGCAGTCAACATGATAATTCGGAAAAGTAAAAGTTCACGGTAATTGTCACCAAGGTATAAGCATGTTCAAAGTATTAAACCTGAGGGGAAGTTCCTCTTAGTCTATGTGTTGGCCTTCCGCGCTCGCTAGGGTCTTTTGAAAAAAATATGAAATTTTGATTTTTTTCATGGGATACACTCTCATATGGTAGATTATAGGTATAAAATAACATTGATTTTCGTAAAGTTAGAGGGTTTTGGCATGGACCTCGAAGTTTTGCCATGTAAAGTCCAATGGGGTTTTTGGACCCACTTTTGAAAAACATCAAAAAAAAGTTTGATTTATTGAAGCTTACTTCAACAAAAACTTGACATCAGATAGATATTGTTGTTTTTTAAACACATCTGTGAAAGGAAAATTACTGTTGATCACTTTGATCTTTGATTGCCAAAGAATTGCATTTGTTCAAAAGTGATCATTTGGGTGCAGGCAATCAATTCAACAGACAAGTAAATAAACAGGCAGGCAGACAGCCTTGCAATTTTGCAAACTCCAATGCATCAAGTGCAAAGTTCTTTTGCAGAGTACTGTACCAATGTCACGATCGAAGTGAGGGACGTTAATAAGCAGCAACCGGATCACGCTACTGTTGCTATATTTCGATCGGGGTTCAAAACTAAAAAGCGTGACCGGTAGACCAGGTGGTAAACGATGATGGACGCAACACGTCGATAGTGACTTATAATTTATGCACTCTAGGTATCATTAGCCGTGTTTACACAATCGGGGTTGGTTGGTTAGCCCCGATTCACGCCCTGATGGGCACGAGTCGGGCTACTTTTAACCTCGATTATAAGGTAAGGGTGTCCATGGTTTAGCTATCGCTCATAGCAAGGCTAACTTGTGGACATGAATCGAGCGTTTTAACAGTAGCTCCGAACTCGTTGCCCATCAGGTGTGAATCGGGGCGCCGCTCCATGGTGTTGTAAACAGGCTATTAGTATGGTCACGGAGGAAACATGTACAAGGTATTTCAATGTTCATGGCAGCAAGCAGGTAAGTCGCAGAGTAAGTAATTATTTAGGATTGTATTGATGTGTAATTCAGAAATCACTTTGATTCAGTACAACATTTGTAAAGATAATTGGTGCAAACCATGGGACTGGTACAGGATAGGTCTTTCTTCTGGTGTTCAATAGTCTTACTGAATACAACGAATGTGATTCTTGAGTGTGTGTACAGTACACCACTTGTTCTTGGGTGTTGTTAAAGGGAACACCATGGTATGAAAAAATACGTCAGAGTAAATGAGATGGGACACTTAAAGGGGCATTGCGTGATCACAGCCTCGTTTCCCCCGACGTACCTAAAAAAAGTTGAAGATTTTTATATCATCTGAACCGTTGCCTTAGTAATCAAGTGTTACAAATCTTACGTGCAAATTCGGTCGTATCTGTAAGCACGAAATCGCAATTTGTATTTTCTGTCCGTAAAAAACAGAAATTACAGCAACTGGTTGGACTATGGGACAGTGGGAAACAAACATTACTCATAAACACAAAAACCGAAAAAATCGGGAGCAAACTCAAATTTGTAATAAGCTTTTCAGGATATTCTAGTGCCACCATGAATAAAACAGAAGTTGCTGGAATAACGAAATGCACCCTTTAATAAAATCTTCTCCACAAATTAAAAAAATTGGGTGCTGACAATTGTATAAAAAAAGAGAAAATAAACTAAAATTAGTTCTTGTAAGCCTAGCTTCTCAACCAGATGCTTGACATTACTGCCCAGATTTTATCAACCTTGAAAAGCATGCAGTCCGCCAGCTCACACACCATTGTATTGTGCAGTGGCGTAATCCCCTTCTTTTATATGACAGATAGTTGTAGTACTAAAAAACCTGCAATACAATTTGGCCTTGAACTCCGGGACTGAATAGCTTTTGAATTGTTGTCACCACAACAGCATGCTAGATACACTAGATATCAATTCTGGCAGGGATGTCAATGTCAACACCTTGATTTTCCATGGCAGAAATTTGCCATATTGCCAAAAACTCTTCTACTGTTTTTACGTGTAAACACAAAAATATAAAAATATAAAATAAACATCCAAATTGTTTTCAAATTTATGGAAAATGGTTTCAGTTAAGGGTCTATTTTTTATGTATGAATATTTTTCATGCCATTTGTGTCCATTTAAAAAGATCTTTTCTCAGACAAGTTTAAGATAATCATATGAAAAAAATACAGTTAGTTATCCATTAAAAATGTGAGATCTGAAATCTTATCTCCAAAGCGTCTTTATTGGAATTGTATTAAATGAGAGGCCTAATAAAGTGGTTTCATTTGTAAACATGAATGAAACAAAAAACAATGGAAAAAATAATACTGATGGCCGGTTTTATTAGGTTTCAATGTTGTTGAGAAAAGTGCTGTGATTCTGCTTTGAAATATATTGGTACTGTGGTTTTAAGGAAAATGTTTTAAGGAAAAGGTTTCTGTTTCTTTCAAATATCAATGCACCGTATTTCACCAGCATTACCAATTTTGTGGGGTTTTACATGAATGGTGGAGGATGAAAAATGATGAAAAAGAGAGGTATCTATTTTATGACACCAATGATCATGTGTAGTACATTACTAGTGGTATAGACTAGAATGTTTGTGGATGAGGGGGTACATTATTTGATTGTCATCTTACAAAATTGCCAGTTGTCAAGCATGGTAGGGAGGGTTCCTCAAGCACCATTCTTTCAAAATGAGCCGTCCTCAATTCAGTCGTTCAAAAGTGAACTTATGGGCTGGCCAATACACCCCTAGTACATTTGCAAAATAAAAATGATTTAAAAAAAATCCCCCAAGCTTGTAAAAAAAAAAAAAAAAAAAATCACCTTTGGCGATTAAAAGAAAACAAAAGTATGATTAAAAAAAAAATTTCACCCCAAGCTTGTAAAGAAAAAAAAAAATTCACCCCCAAGGCGTGTAAAGAAAAAAAAAAAAGTCCACACAAAGATTGTGCAAAAAAAAAAATCACCCTGCTTATCAGCCGAGAAAAAAATTCATCTCCAAATAAGACTTCTAGACCCCCCCCTGGATATCTATGGTGCGTCCCTAAACTATCCGGGAGGAAAAAGAAGGGGTTCTATGGCCAGGTTTTGCATCAGAGAGGGTCCGTCACTATGTTTTGTTTTTGAATATGTATCGTAGTTAAGGTCTAAACATATAGAACCTAGCGAAAAAAATTGAACGTTGGTTGTCCCGCGGGTTTACTTCGGTGCTCGCAGACACGGAAAATTGAACATGCAATCGCTTGCGGACGCCCCGCATCCCTTTTTCCTAACAATGCACTTTCGGTATTATTCCAGCTCTTGAGAATTTTCAACGCTGGTTTCAATTATGCCAACTTTTTTTCAATTTAGCAACAGGGATTACGTTACTTACCGGGACCGCCGTACAGAAAGCAAATTAAGAGATACTAGGGTTGGAGGACACTGGCACATTTTTGAAAAATAGGGACTACGGCCGCCCTCAAGATTTTTCAAAATTGATATTTTGCATGGTGGTAAAAAGTGGTTTTTTTATAGGCAATAGTTCGTGGCACATGAAAATCACAATTTAAAAATAAAATTCCTGATCCGGATTTTTTTGTTAAATACACAGCATCATGGTTCTGCTATATGCCTTTATACTACACATGACATGATAATGTTGAGATATGGTCCGCCCGGAGCCATAATCCGGGCTCCATAGACGACAACAGAATAATAAAGCGTGGTGGAATGGAACTATTGAAGGAGTCAACTGAATCGAGTTGTAGGTGAATGTGAGTCCGAGGACCATAATTATCTCCTGTCACTAGACTTATCGGCCTTGGTGAGCGAGGAAAGAACCGCTACGCTATAGCGTGGTAGGCTAATGGTATATACATTTCTTCAGCTTTCTTGTCCCTTGTCAAAACACACACTGACACTGACAGACTCACCAACACTGCAAAAACAATTGCAGTTGTAATTAATTACAGCGATGGTAGGGTGTTTTTGTTTTTTTGATTTTAGTATGTGTTTTTTTTTTTTATTTAACCGGATTTTAAAACGTCACTTTTTTTTTTTTTTGGGTAATCATCGACCGCGGCCCAGAGTGTTTTGACTTGTTAGCACTGCAACAGGGTGCGTTTTCGCAATTTGTGTTTGAAAAACATTTCAAAGTCTAGTTTATAAACGTTTATGAACTAACAGAAAAAAATAATGAATTTCACAATATATTTAAGGGCACATTGAGTGGTAAATTAAATTATTGTGTCATTTCTTATGTTTTTTTTTTTTGGGTGGTAGGCCTTATGTATGTTATTCTATTAACTCTGCTGCCCATTATGAAAAATGCGAATTCTGATTGGTTAGTTTACGGCCCATTATTCTGCAATAAATGGGTTTGTCGCGAATGCATGTTCTAATTATATCACGATGTTTTCGGTAATAGAATAGAATAATAAGGGTTTGAAGTAGTATATTTATGGCTCTAATGTATTCTCGGGCCGTAAAAAAATAAATAATGGGACTCGGGCTGCCCTTCGTCATTATTTATTTTTTTCCCGACCTCGGAAACACATTATTCGTGCCCAATACGTCTAGACCTTTTTCTTTAATCGATTATCAAGTGTGCTTCTTTTGTTCAACTGTCCCATTATAGTTACGAAAGCGGGCAGAGACCGTTATTTTAAACCTATGAATATTCATCACACGTTATTTTTTCCGAAAGGGGTCTCTGGACACTTCGGAGAAAAAAATAACGGTATGATGAATATTCATAGTTTAACAATAAAGGACAATTGAACAAAGGAAAATTCTAGAAGAGAAACACATCGGCCGAAGTGGTACAAATGAAAGAAATAAACAATAGGAAAAACTCAATCTAAAAGCTAATTGGACACAGATTGCCATTTACTTGTTGCTTTATTGTGGATTACGATTCAGGCAAAGTAATGATTGTAAGTTATGCAAATTTTTCTTTACTATTTAAAGGGACAACTCGAAACATTGCTCCGTTTTGTTGGAATAAACAACGATGAATGATGAAAGAACAAGTGACTCAATACAAAAACTTATTGGTGGGTTGGAATTACCATCTGTCGGTTAAGATATTACATGTATATCGACAACGAATCGCCCGAGATAGTGATTCAATACCAAAAGCTAGTGTGGTTGTCGGATTACCGTCTGCTGGTTAGCTATACATGTATATAGGCAACGACTCAGCCAAGATAGTGATTCAAAAGTCATGGAAATCTTCAGGCGAATCAATACAAAATTATTATGATTGGGGTGGGCGGATTACATCTTCTGTTTCGCTATAATATACATGTACACCGACAACGAATCAGCCAACTGGTGATTCAAAGTCAATGGAATCTTCAAAAAGATCAATTTAAACATGTTGCTTTACTTTAAATGTGAACAATCGAACACTTGCTACCGTATGCCAGATCAATGATACGAGATTTAAAGTAAAATTGCGGAGAACGTATAAAAATAGAAAGGGAATTTCTGCCTTTGTTTTATTTATACGCAATCGAGGTGGCTAGTGATAGCCGTAGACATAGCCTATTTAAGATTTGCCTAAGATAAGATATCTTCTTAACTAAAACTTCTAGCACTAAACCTGCGGACAAGTATTCTGTATGCACCGCGGATAACTCATGTATCAAGATCTTTAATTCTTTGTGTCAGAATCCGGGGTCAGACCATACGTGTGAAAGGGTTATTTGAACTGAACCTACTTAAATATCCAAACCTCCTACTAATAACCATTAGACATGGCTTTACCATTCAATAGGAGAATCTTCTCACAGATGGGACAATTTCAATCAGATCAGGGCTTTCCTCGACACTAAGATTATCTCTCCAGAATAGTAAACCTATTTTACGACTAGACCTTGGTGTTTAAGACTCCTGCACAAATGAACAATAACAGCACAATTGGGGTTTTTAAATTAAGAAAAAAAAACGTAACGCTGCTTCAAGATATTTAAAAAACCCGAAATATTCTCAATTTTACTGATTAATTATATAAACGATTTCGTTCTTGTCACGACGTATATGTAATTAAAGAATTCAACACACACCGTTATGAAAAAGAATGGACTTTTGATAAGGTCTTGCTTGCCTTTTTAGACTCCGACCGTCGGAGTCTAACAGGCTCGCCCAGAGCCTTATCAAAACACCATTATTTTTTTCATACGATTTCTTCTCATCCTTTATCTAGTACATAAGGATACGTCATCACACCCTTTATTTCTTAATATAGGACATACCTTGAGGCACTGTTTAATGAATAAATTAACGCTGACTCAGAGATTTCCCGAGGAGGCGCCCTCAATTTTCAACAAATCGTGTTTTTTTTGGCATATACGAAAAGCTTGTCCATATACTAATCACTGTGTAAATAACTAAGCTCAAATCGAAGTCCTTCAAAGGCTTCATATGAAAATCACCACTTTGTTATAAATTTCTGGAGCCGGAATTTTGTTATACACAGTATCATATAGTGACAGTTATACTGCACATATTAAAAATGTGTATTTACTGCATGAAACGGAAAAATCCGATCATCTCAAAACTTTTGGAATTGGGCATTTATTTCACTATCTTTAGTTTTCTAGTTGACTATTTTCAATTACTACAAAAAAAAACATTATTTTCAAAATACTAGTCAGCCTTTAATGAAATCAATTTTACTAAAGTTCCTTTTATCAATTTTGTAAAAGGTGCAACGATAGATTTCAAGTCAAGTCACCTTAGTTCTGTGATATGTAGTGATTTCATATAGATTTAGATCTCATAGATTCCCTACTTTTATTTGGCTACAGAAATACTTAAATGAAAACAAAAGGTATTTTGTCAGATAGCTTATATTTTCATAGAAAACTGATTTCGTATTTGCTATTGCCTCATATACGCAATTAGAATTTGACATTTTTGTAGCCAAAGAACCATTTCTCAATTCTCAGCGTAACCTTACAGATGGATATTTTTGATATAAAATTTTGATATAATTTTTTGATATCAGAATTTTCACAATTTTTTTTCGGGACACCTTTTACTTTGAAATCTCTCGTTGCACCTTTAATGTCCATGCCCCCTCTCCTTGAAATGTTATGTGGCCCTCTCGCTTACAAAGCTTTTTGTATTCCCGCTCAAATCCTCCGTTTCCAACCTGTTGTAAATAATCCTCTAATGTCGTCATCATCATCATCAGCTCATCATCCATCAATCATCATCATCATCATCATCATCCTCATCATCATCATCATCATCATCATTAGCCTAATGTATTCAGTTCATTTTTTATCTTCACTTAGACAACAATATATTCTGATGATAGGCCTAAATGCCGATGACGATGTTGTGATGAACGACGACGACTATGATGATGATGACAGAAATTACCTTCAGTGGCCTGTTGGGACCTTGGGAACAAGCAATTGCTCAAACACAAAACCAACCGTCCAGAGTCGTAATCACAGTTGAATTTGTGAATAAGCTTTTCTCAAGGACCTCTAATGACAATGATAAAACAGAAGGTGCTTGAATCCCGAAATGGCACCTTTAACTAATTATTCAGGGTTCTAAGTCAGGGGTAGTCTAGGGGGTCAAGACCGGTACGGGGTCAAGATTGTTTTAAAATGCTTCAATTTCAATTCTGGTGAACGTGGTAACTTTTTCTCTGTGAATTAGGCCTATAAAATGAACAATGAAGCCGATTCTCCCCAAACTCATAAAAAACAAACTTTATTTCGTCCTGCCTCCTCGTGGGGATGAAAGTCACAAACGCTTTAATAAACAAAAATACAGAAATTAAAAAAACCAAAAAAGAAAAATTTTTTATTATTATTAGTAAAGAACGACTGCGTCTCTTCCAGCAATGCAATGATGGACCGTCGCGTCGCGTCGAGCAAAATCTTTTCGGGCGCGGGGAAAAATATTAGCGATCCCTTAGACGATGACCTTTGACCTAATTTCGTTTCGCCATCCTCTGATAAACAGAATTTATAGGATTAGAACAATTTTGTCACCCTTTTAGCAACTTGAATCTGTGATTTCGTGAGGCGATACCTGCTGTCAAAAGCAACTTTGAATTTTTTGCTGGAGTAGCGAGGAACACGTTTATCGGTTACTGTATCTACTTTGACAGGAAGAGGCGAAGTGATCCGCTTTTTAAACAAAACTCAAAGAGAGTGGAGTTGTACTATAAATTTCACATGAATGCATGCAAATCACTCGGGAAATGCGATCCCTGTCTAGTGAGTAGTGTCTTGCTCGAATTCAATAGGGTACCGTGCCGGGAAAGAATTTAGTAATGCCGTGGCGGATCTTGGGCGCGCGCCCCCGGAGGTTCATGCCACACGGCAAAAATCACTATTTTTTTTATTTTTTTTATTTTTTTTCTCTCTCCCTTCTCCTCGCTCTTCCGATCTGTCCTGCTGAGCATGACTTCGGGTAGCCGATTATCTTGCTTCTTTCACATGTGGTGGCGACTTTTGTTTGGTCCTTTTCATTTTTGCCCATTGGATTTTATCATTTTCATTTTTTACTATAGGCCGCCCCTGTTTCGAAGCAATAATGCTCTTATCGTCTTCCTCGTTAGGTGCAACGGGTCTAGCGCGACTTTTTGATATTCGGATCCCATAACAATCATTATTTATGCGCTGTGGTTTCTCAACAACCTAGCTTACCGTGACCACAATCTTCTTAGCTTTCTTGTGAGGTGTTGATGTTGGTCGCAGATCACTTAGTCATTGAAAAAGTGACGGATTTAAAAGTGAAAGTCCCCATCAGACTTGATTATCGCGGCCTCGGCCATTGTATTTTGTACCACACGGTGAAGGGCTGTCCCCAGAATGAACTGCAGTTTTGCAATCATGCTTTATAATGCAAGCAGCGCCTATGTGAAAGACACAATTATAAAAAAAGCGAAGGCCAGAGCATTATAATTCATGACGAATCGTGCTAGACTTCGGGTTTCTTTGTACACGTTCACTTCTGTTATTAACTTTAACGAACCCGAAGTCATGCCAATCCTGTACTGTTTAAACATCCTTTAAGGTTTGTCAATTATAAACTCACCCAAATCACTCGAAAATGGACCGAATTACCCGAACTGTTGAACTCAGTTTTAATTCTTGACATATACTCTACAATACTGTTGGCCCTGTATTTTTCACTGACTCACACTAAAAGATCAAAATTTCGGATTTTCTTTTTCTGCAGGTATGGGTCGATCTCACATTTCATCTAGTCTAAAATCAAATTGAATGGTCAGGGGTCAAGAAGTAAAGGTCAGTGTGGGAACATGTGCTTTGGGCACCATAACAAAAGCTAGTCTCTTGACTATTCCAAATGATTGTAACCTCAGGTCTGACGTTACTTTTGATCACTGGACATTATCGTATCCTACCTGAGGTTACAAAAGATGGTCGTTCGTTTTCTAATCCGTTTTTAAAAGTGTGGTGTGAAAAAAGTGATTCCACAATCAAAATTACCACTCCGCTGTGACGTACTTACGATGCTCTGATCTAAAATCAGCTACGGACGTGTTTCTTGAGTATGCTAGTTTTCCTTGTGCACATTCGATGTCAAAATCTGCGTGTTGTGGTTCATTAATTTAACATTGTTGTGCTGTTGATATTCCATGTAGCTGATGCGAATAACTCTCGCCATTTTTATATGTCCACATTTTACGCATGCGCTTTGCACCAAGACGTATCGATATAGCATTGAAACTATGGATCGTTATTCATGACAGATTAGGCATCGTATTCTCTATTCCAATCATGGTTACAACAAGAATACGTACCACAGACATTTAGCCGCGCTATAGATTTCGGTCTCATCAACATGTCCAAGAGACTAGCTTTTGTTATGGTGCCCAAAGCCACATGTTCTCACACACCACTGACCTTTACAAACTTGACGCCCTGACCCATTCAATTTGATTGAGACTTAGACTGAAAATGTGAGATCGCATACCTGCAGCAAATCACGAAATTTTGACTCATTTTAGTGTGAGTCCGTGAAAAAATACAGGTCCAACAGTATTGTAGAGTATGTCAAGATAAAAGTGGGAGTCACAGTCGGGTAATTCGGACGCATTTTTGGAGTGATTTGGATGAGTTTATAAATTGAAAACCTTAAATGATGTTAAAACAGTAACATACTTGGCATACTTCGGGTTCTTAAAGTTAATACAGAATGAATGTACAAAGCAACCCGAAGTCATGCTCAGCAGGATATCTCTTGACAATTCTTGAATGAGAACCGCCATCATCCGCTGCGCTAAATGTCGATACGTCTTGTAACCATGATGGGAACTAGAGACTAACGATTCCTATCTGTCTGAATAATCGATCCTAGTGTCATCAATCTATATCATAAGTCTTGGTGCAAAGCGCAGGCGTAAATGTTGACATTATAACATGGCGAGATTTATTCGCATCAGCTACATGAATTCGACAAAAAATTTTAATTATGAACCCTACAACTCAGATTTTGACATCGAATGTGCACAGGAAACTAGCATACGCATAACCGTCCGTAGCTGATTTGAGATCAAGCATCGTAAGTACGTCACAAGCGGTAATTTTGAGTTGGAATCACTTTTTTTCACACCACCACTGTTTACAAACGGATCGAAACTACGCTCTTGTTGTAACCGCAGGTCAACAGATACGAAAATGTCCAGTGATAAAAGTACCGTCAGACCTGAGTTGACAATCATTGGAACTAGAGCATCTCTTCGCCGCTATCTGGAGAATTGAGATGTTTAATGCACCTTTTTGGGCGGGTTTTTGCGTCAACATTTTAGATGCACTGTTTTGTGCTCAATGGTCCAGTTTTTTACCGTAAGCATACCTATGAATAGTTGCTGAATATATGCGGGTTGTTGTGCAATCTTCTTTGGCAGTCGATCCCGGGGTTTTTTGTTGGAAAACATTGGCATACTTCTCTTGAGAATGTCCGGGTCGCTGGTTGTTGTGATTATA
The DNA here is from genome assembly GCA_023653785.1 of Ophioderma brevispina. NCBI lineage: Eukaryota > Metazoa > Echinodermata > Ophiuroidea > Amphilepidida > Ophiodermatidae > Ophioderma > Ophioderma brevispina. The sequence continues at coordinate 29,450 of JAMKCH010027598.1, forward strand.
AAATGGCTTGTATTACCTTGGTATTACCATAATCCTCCTGGCCTTTGTTGTTTTCCATACATCATGCAATATGACGGACTGTTCTATTTATCCACCCCGGGAAAATAATCTTAAACAACGTCAATGAAAATCTTGAATGTCACCCTTCATTTTATACGTGGAATGTTGATCGTTTGGCAGTGAATACAGAGAGCTGTAGTAATACCCCACCAACTAACCTTATTTTGAAAGTTCAATAACAGCATCCAAACAAACGGAACCAAAAATATCGAAGGTGTGCTCAACCCTTTAAGCACAAATGGATATGGTCCCAATTGTATTTCAATCAATCGAAGAAAGGGGTCCTGGTCACTTAAGTGTTTAAATTTGAAGTTCTAATATCGGGAAATTAACCCAATTTTGTTGGCTTAAAATACTGAGGAATGAAATATGATGTGGCAACCCACGCTTCTAAATAGAAGTGTACATTTCTACGGGATTATTGAAGGCAGCAAACAGGATGACAACACCGCAAATGTGTGATACCAAAATCTAATGAAAATAGATTCTTCTAGAAAGAAACGATCCAGTATGCGATTGAAGTGTCAGACATCGCTTGGATTGCTGCCTGATCACAACAACAGAATTCTACATTTTCAGTGGAATTCACCAAGATATGAAAGGAATTATGTCAAGAAGCAATACGTAGTTTTAACAATGGTAGTAGTAGAAAATTACACTTATGTTGCGTTTAGACGGGAAATTCAGTCCAGGGAGCGATTTCGTTACTGTTATGCAAATTATGTTTGATGGGCCATGTGCTCGGCAGCCCATTCTAGACTACATAGCCCTTCTAACCGAAAGGGGGTCCATTTTCTGTGATATTTCGACAACTTCCGCCTATCGAGAGCCTAGATAGGTTTGCTTACTGACGTGACGGAGAGATTTTTTTGAGGACGAACTATTCTTATCACTTGCACTGGAATCGATTGTAACCACCTACCACAAACGTTTCGAAGTTTAATTGACCAAACAGTACAAAATAAACCGCAAACCTTGTTTGAACTTGCCTGCTATCGTAATTTGTCCCTATAGACACCGTGCTTTGACTTTATTTCGTGCCGACAGAAAGTATAAATCAAAATGACGGCGTATTCGGCTATTCACTTCAGGTGGATCTAACTTGGGAAAAGCATTCCAAATCTGCAAAAAACCCGGGTTAAAAAAAAATTGGGGGCGCTTCGTTCTGGAAATCTCATGTCTCTTTAAAAGGGACATTTTGGTGTTTCCGTTAATTAGGGGGCCAACTTGTGACATTTTGAGAGAAAAAAGGACAACAAATTTTAAAAACATTTGTAAAATGCAATGGCTTTTCTTGAATAAATATTTGATATACCATTCCTCGTTAATAACAATCAAATTATTCAAAAGTAACTTTAAAAAACTTTAAAATTTGCAAAAACTCGATTCCGGTTCCCTGTGAAATGGGACAACCAAACCAGTTTCTGATTTTTTAAAGATAATTCATTACTATGTGATAATGTGTTATATTTATATGTGCATTTTTTGTTATTATTTGAGGGGGCACAATCAGATTAATAGTACAAATGGTCATGCTGCATATAAAACAATGTTTTTCGGCACAAGTTTACGGGACCAATCAAACCATTTGGTGTCCCGTTGACAACGGGGACCAACAGAATCCCACAGGAGTATTCAAATTAAAAGGGGTTAGATACACGTCTTTAAAAACTTGCATGATATAGCATGAATTACGTACAAGCAATTGCCAATGAACTTTTAGCATGTCACTTACATTCAGTTTCTCAGACACCCATTGGTTCCCATATAAACAAAACATGAAAGCGGACACACAAAATTTTGGGTTTTGTTTACACAGGAATCCAATTAAACTGGCATTGATTATAACATATCGGCTAATTACCAAAACATCAGATTTATTATGTTGTGAAAGCTTTATGTTTTGCTTGTAATAAATCAGAACAATATACCATATATTTTCAGGTTTTTGATGACATAAAACCAGAACACAATGTTAGGCTTTTTTATTTCATGCCACAGGCTTGGTGGTCCTTTAAACGGGAAATGACACCTTTAATTCATACATAACATTCAACAGTTCATGAGTTCAATGTTTTCATCATATTAGTATAAGCGAAATAGATGCAAATGCTGTAATGTAAAATGGAATTATGAGTTTTGAAATGCATATCTTCATTGTTTAAATTTAAATAAACAAATGTCACATAGTAAACAGGACACCAAAGTCTACTGGCAACCCTATTTACGGAAACACCCATTTCTGATGCACAACCTCGTCCCCCCCGACTTACCTCAAAAAGCTGAGATTTTTGTATATTATCTGAACAGTAGCCCTTAGCGCTAACAAGCTTTTAGAACCCCAAATACCACAAATGGTATAGTGTGGATATATTGTGTATAGGATAGGTACATAACCTACATCTTGTGGTAGTTTGTGGGATGTGAGCTTATCATTGACATATAAAGTGTTGTACATTCACGTACATCCCGCACTCGACACGCCATGTAACCATAACACCAAGGTCCCCTGGGCCCGCAAGTTCTCTTGGCAGCCCTGTACATTGTGGACTAGGTGCAGCTTGTTGTTGTTTATTCTGTGGTATATTGTGGATAAATTATGATTTATCAATTTGGTATAGTTATGATTACCGTAACTACTAAGCATATACCACATATACCACTCAATTTTGTGGTAGTTGGTGGTCAGGGAAGTGCAAGTATGAGAAAAGTTGTGTATATTTGTGATCTGGGGGTAAGTCCTCAACATATACAGCCTGCATTGTTAGGGGTAATTACATATATCGCTGGGGCAAGGGTTTGGTTGGGGGGCTCTCGCCCCCCGGCCCCCCCGATGTTAGCCACGGGCAGTGCAAAAAGTCCATCTTGCCGTTTGTTGTACAAATCTCCATGGCGATTGTCCTATGCCTGCAGAAACCCCAGAGACTCAATAACCACCCAGACCCCAACCCATACCGGAATGGCCTTGCCACCGGGAGACCACATCGACAATAGAAGTGCTATTTTGTGAGAAAAGGCACCGAAGTAGTAGCAACCTCAATGTCTGATGAAAACAACATCGAAGTTCTCACCATTGAGCTTACTCTGTCCATAGTTACAAACCTCCATCCGATACTTTTCATTCAAGCACCCTCAACTCAAACCCCTGGGAATTACCACCAAACCTCACTTCTTCATTGGCGACATCAACAGCCATATACCCCATGGGGCTACAACGAACCTAACAAAGACGGACAAGCTATCGAAGAATGGATAGACAGTCACCATCTTAGTTCTGTCATAGTTACAAACCTCCATCCAGTAGCTTCAAGCACCCTCAACTCAACCCTGCGAATTCCACCAAACCTCACGTCTTCATTGGCGACTCAAACAGCCCTAGTACCCATGGGGCGACAATGAAACTAACAAGACGACAAGCTGTCGAAGAATGATAGAATCACATCTACG
>JAMKCH010027599.1:0-34668 GCA_023653785.1 Ophioderma brevispina
GATAGAGCAAGACTTTTAGAGGCAATAAAATGTATATTTCGAAAACTTTCAAAATGGTCTGACTTCGGCACAATACTGATCGAAAAACATGCCGAGATACTTTTTGTGCCAGGTGTATATATATATGTACTCGTATATATATTGCATATTTTCAGCTTTTTAAAAGTTCTATGAATAGTGGAGTTGTATGCTCTAACCACAAACAATTCCTACAGGTTTATTTTATTTATTTATTTTATTCAGTACAAGGAAAAGGTCCAGGTTAACTGGCATTAATTGAGGACAAACTAGAATTTAGCAGCTCTTGACTTTCACGCTCACTATATTCAAAGAATATCACTGCAGTGGGCCGCCACTCAGAAGAAATATATGTAAATGTGCTCATTAATTTGAATAGCACCCAAATTTGTGTCACTTTCAGGTGATAGTTTAGATCCAAAGCCCAAAGCCCAGCTTGCATGGGTAATAATTGTGTCCACCACTACCGACATGCCAAGTGTCATCAAAATAGCACCTTGCATTCTGGTCAAGCTTCATTTTTTTGTAAAATTGTTGACGAGACATACATACATCTCACAGCTTACACCCGAACACAAAGTGTGCCATAAGGCAAAACAAGAATGTTATTAAGTGTATGAAGAGAGTGGGTCTAATTTTTCTAATGATACCATTTTGATGCTATTTTGAGAGGCACTGCAGAGGAGACATATCAGTGTAAGATAGGTTTATTTCATTGTGTGCATTTTATTTAGAAGTTTGTTATACTGTAGATTATGTATAGAAATACGGTAATTTTTGCTTTCATGTGATTTTTTGTTCTGCTGTTTTTACGGGTTTTTTTCTGGTGATTAATTGTGATTTTGTGATTTTTTTGTTCTTGATGATAAAAATAAAACAGAGAAATAAAAAAAAAATTACCAAATGTATTTTAGACCAAATGGATATTAGACCAAATGGATATTAGACCAATTGCGTATTAGACCAATGGATGTTAGACAAAATGAATATTAGACAAGATGGATATTAGACAAGATGGATATTAGACCAAATGGGAATTAGACCAAATGGTGTTTGTGGTTGTTAGACCAAATGGTAGTAGACGAAATGGGCATTAGACTAGATGGGCATTAGACCAAATGGCTATTAGACATTATGGTTGTTAGATAAATTGGATGTTAGACTTAATAGTTATTAGACAGATTGGTATTAGATAGTATAGGTTTAGACCAATTGAAGTTAGACCAATTGAAGTTAGTCGCTGGTTCCAATCCGGCCAAAGCGCACACTTTTTTTTCAACACTTGCGTGTGCTGGCCATCTCCAGGAAGATTAATAAATATAAATTCATCCTTGTCTGCCTGGAGAACTTGTTGAGAGCGTGGCGTGTGTAGTCTAGTGGATAGAGCATTCGGCTCGTGATACAACGGTCGTGGGTTCGAGTCCCACTGTTACCAACGCGTTGTGTCCTTGGGCAAGACACTTTATCTCGATTGCCTCTCTCCACCCAGGTGCTAAATGGGGAGCTGCTAGGGATATTGTCCATTGAGCGCCGCCCAAAGGTATGAGTATGCCTTGGGTATGTATGGCAGCTGACGTATTCCAAAGGTTGCGGTAATAATTGTAAAGCGCTTTGATACACGTGAAAAGTGCTATAAACGCTGCAATTATTATTATAGTAGTTAAAATGTCAAAAAACAAATTCGTATCGCTACCCTGACTTGTTCTAAGCTTAATTATCAAGAGTGCCATGCTTGTAAAAGAATTATAAATATTCACATTCACATAAGGTAGTCAGTTGACTTCATTTGCAGTCAGTGGCGTACCGATGCTGTTGATCCAGAGGGGGCAACATTTCCAAGTCATCCCACCAGAGGGGGGCAAAATTTGTTAGTCGTCCCAGTGATTTGCTCCAATGAAGTCTGAACTTGACAAAATACGATAATCACTGAATTTATTTTGCCAAAATTTAGGCTCTAATTGGTCAAAATTCCCCGAAAAGATGGACGAAAAATGCATATTTTGGTCCTACTCCGTCCCGCCTTTTTCGAGCCTGAGGGGGAAAGCCCCCCCCCCCCGGTTGGTACGCCACTGTTTGCAGTAGATGAAAGAATTGAACTTTTTTTAACCAAAACATTCATCTAAAACAATATAATTGAGAATAAAAATACTTATTAACATCTTTGTAGATGACTCAGAGAGAGATTTCGAAAATATTATTTTGTTGTGTAATAATGAATAATAGTCGACTAGAACTAAAGATAGTTACCTAAAATGCACAATTCCGAAATTTGAGATGAATCGGATTTTTCGTTTTGACGCAGTAAACATTTGTGTAGTATTACGTCCCATAGGATACTATGTATAACAAAAATTCTGGATCCGGAATTTTATAACAAAGTTGTGATTTTCTATATGAAGGAATTCGATTTAAGCTTAGCAATTTCACACAGTGATTAGTATGGACAAGCATTATGTACATGCAAAAAACACGATTTTTTGGAAATTGAGGGCGCCCTCCTCAAGAAATCTCTGAGTCAGCCTTTAAGGGAGAGAATCATCTACATGTCTAAAGTTACCAACATTTATGTGCAGACATTAGATAATAACTCACCAATCTCCCTTATCTAAGGTAGATGAGCAAAAAAATGATAACTGAGAATAATAGAAGTGTCACAAAAAGTGGTTCAATGTGACAGTAACCTTTTTAGTTTTTACATATATGCAAAAAATGATAGTGCATATGCACTTTAATTGGGTAACCAACAACACGCTATGATGTTTCTTGGAATCGAAGCACAGCTACCTTGTTTTGATTGAGGTTGCAAGTTTATAAAGTAGCACAGTGCAAAGTTTAATTATGAGTATGATGTATTCCTTTAAAGAAACTTAATATTTCAAGAATGATCTCATTGCAAGGTATAAAGACAGACCAAAAGAGATCAATCTGTTTTAGCTTGGAAACTGGAGGCGTATAGAAGTTTCTGCTAGACCTGGAGTAAAACTCTTCGTTAACAAGATTGTCGCTCTAACAAACTGCGATGTTTGTTAAGTTTCTGCCAGATCTGATGTTTGGCTGGTGTCTCATTGATATAATAAAAGAATGCTGCCATTATGAAATTATACACTTGGTTTACTGGTGTTTGTTTTGTTTCTTAATGTCTACGATGGATTCCAGAGCATTCTGTGCCCCTCGCGAATAGGAATTTGTGATAGGCTCAATAAAGCGTATAATTCAAGATACCCATCAAAACTGTGTGAATGTAGAAAGAAATGCAGTGGATTTTTGCGACGGTAACCAGGGTTCCCACTTAGGTTTTTAACTTGAAGTCCACTGGACCCCATAATTTCCAAATGTTCAGAATTATCTGGTCCAGTGGAATATTTTCTGGTCCCGAGACCAGCCTTCCAAATGCTTTTATGTAGTACTACTAATCAGGACTGATCAGTTTCCAAATACATGGTGCGTAAGATTTTCTGATTTCTATTGTGCTATTTGGTCAAACATTTGAGATATCACATTTCCTTATTTTAATGTTCACAAGTTGGTTTTCTGTCAGACAATACAAATAGTATAAATACCCTTTGCAATATTGTGAATTTGGTTTTCCCACAATAAGCACTATTTTGAATGCTGCATTTAGCAGAAACAATGTCTATAAATTTTGCACTTGATGTTTGGAACATAATTTTCAAACAAATTTGCCTTTCAGAGGCTCATAATTATGGGGTCCAAGTGGACTTCATTTTGTTACTCAATCTGAATTTATCCTAGGTCCAGTGAAAATTTTGCCTGTCATTTGACACCAAAATCCTACTAAGCGGGAACCCTGACGGTAACCTTCTTTGAGGGAGAAATCATACAAGTCCTATACCATTGTATACTTCAATCGATCTACTTCAAAAGTATTGTGTCAACATCTTTGATGTCTGTTAGTTGTAGAATCTATTAATCCATGATTCGATTGTCATCAAGTAGACATCATTGCAATACGGAAAATCTATCGGTTTAACTCGATCATTTGCGTTTAACTTAGTGATTTCTATTATATGATATGATTAGTAGATTCAAGTGTTCTAAAAACAAGTAGGCCCTACATGCTATCGAATGTTCGCTACGATGAGTCTGAATTGCTTATAACATCAACTTCAAAATACATACGGCTTAGCAAGTGAATAAATGGATGATTTTATGGTACATTTGATTTTTTTCATGCAAATGCGGATCAAAAAGTGTCGGAAGAAGTACGCAAGGAAAGGCGTTTTCAGGTCTTGAAAACCCTAAAACCGCCGGGGTGTTGCCCCTGGACCCCACCAGGGGGCCCCTGGACCCCACCCGGCCGTTAGTCGCTCCGCTCGCTTGTGTTATGACGTCTCGTACATGTAGGCGCCAAGGTCAGAAATACCTTTCAAACACAAATAAATGAGCCTTGTGCACAAGTGATCTAAATTTAATACAATATAACAGATTTTAATGATTTGTAATGGTTCAAGAATTTTTGGTATGTCCAAACAACATTACATAAAATTACACACAATATTTAAGATCATACTTAATTGTAAACAAGAATGTCCACAAGAAGCGTTGCAGTTCAACGATGATATGTCCTCACAGCGAAGACTCCAAAAGGACAGTATGCAAAGTCACATAAAACTCCTCAGGTAATATATTCCATGGGAATCTTCTCAGTCCTGAAGTTAACTTTTGTCCAGCAGTTCAAGACGACAAGGTTACATAAGTCCCTCGACGACGCCAATATTCCACAGTATATCAGTCCAAGATAATCACCACAATTTCTATCTGTCCACAATTTGGAATCCTATTTTGATTCCCAGCACTTTCGGCTTCAAAGACGACAGTAGAATACTTACAGCACTCTGCTCACATGGAATTGAAAATATAATAAATCCTGGCACTGTGTGGAGAATAAATCTACCATTATTGTAGATAAAACTAGCTATAACCATACTGTATAGCTGATTGCAACTGCTGACGGCGAGACTTAACTCAAATCTCAAATATATACTGACTTCACAAAGTTCCCAGTCTAAAAATAGCTATTACCACAGAATCATGCGTAAACATAACCTTGCACTAGATGACCAATTGGAATACACATAAATTACATCACCTGAATCACATCACTTTCCATAATATAACTTTGTGGGGAAATTCCCTGATCTTACAATGTTTTGATCTCAAAACATAAACAAGTTGATTCAGTTTCTAAGTTTACATCTTGGGGAATTCCCAAACACCTCTCTAGTTGTCAACAACAGGTGCATCTTGCAAAAACAAACTAGGGATATTCCCCTTTCTCTCTTTTATAGTAAACAAAGTACTTTTCCTGTGAGAAATTTTTCTCAAATAAAATTGAGAAAATAATATTTTTAAAAGTTTAATCAGAAAAATGGAGGCTATATAACACTTCCCTCTCATGGTTAGAACATCTTTAGTCCAGCCCCCCTCAATAAAATTTACTGGGCAAATGCCCTTCCCAAACAAAATTGAACCCCCCTCCCCCGGGTACAAGGGTCAGCAAAATGGGCATGCTAAGTGATAAGGAGTCATAGGAGTGACCTATAGCCAAGAGCGAACTGATGTCGCCAGTAGTAAAATCAAAGGGGAAGCCCAGGGAATCCCTGAATCGTGGTGAAAACAAACTGCGCAAATTGCCTCTTTAAGTTCACTGAACAAACCACATCATATGACACTATGCGTACAGCACGCATCGAATGTTGCCATGCAGGATGTCCGCTCCTGGCTATAGCCAGAAGTGCACATCCAGGCTTTTGGTAAAAATATGCTTAGCCACAATGTGCGTAAAAACGAGTCATTCGATACGCGCTCTGAAAGCGTAGAAATAGTGTCTCTCGATGTGCAATGATCATACTTTTGATTTTGTGCACTTGTTTTCACCACGATACGGGTATTCCCTGGGCTTTTCCTGGTTTGCTTCCACCGCGGTGAAGCGATGTGACATCAGTCTGCTCCCGGCTATAGCTGGAAGCGACATCCGACTCCAAGCATTTGGCAAAATATGCTTGGCAACAATTTTTTTCCTGGCCGGAAGCGGACATGATGGGCATTTGGTAAAAATATGCTTAGCCACAATAGGCGTAAAAACGAATCATTCGATACGCAATGAAAGCGTAGTGTCTCATGATGTGCAGTGAACATACTTTTGATTTTGCGCACTTTGTTTTCACTTCAATACGGGGATTCCCTGTGCTTTCCCTGGACTGGTTTGTTTTCACCGTGGTGAAGCGATGTGACATCAGTTGATCCACTCTACTGGGAGTCCCAGCCTGTTTAAAGACATGAATAGATTTTCAGAAAGAAGCGCCCCCAATTTTTGTCAAACCCCAGTTTCTTACATATTTGGAATACTTACCAATGGATTACACCTGAAATGAATAAGCCGAATACGCCGTCCATATAGTAAGATGATGATTTCATAGTTTCTGTCGTGCACGACAGAAAGTCAAAGCATGGCATTCTATGGAGACGATTATGATAGCAGGCAAGTTCAAAACAAGGTTTGTGGTTTTCTTTTGTACTTGTTTGTTCAATAAGCCTTCGAAACGTTCTCGGTAGGTGGTCGCAAGTCAGAAACTGGTCCTCTTTTTTTGTTTCACACCAAAAAGTTGAAAAAAACCACGCCAATTTTCATTCAACAGATTGTAACTTTTAATGTGTACACTTGAGACCCACAAAATTATATATTGCTGGAAAGCTTATATTCCAAGGATTTCAATTCTAATAAAGTAAGCGTAATTATACAGGGTGGGTAAAAATTATATAGGGTGTAACATGAAGAAAATGTTCATTTTTTGCACCATAATGAAGACCCTGAATTTTTTAAAATCAAAATGAGTGAGCCAAACCACTTATGAATTTTGAATGATACTAATTATGGCTATCAATAAAAATAATTAAGGGTTGCCTGTTGTCTGTTGCGGCAAGAATACAGGGTGATCAAAAACGTACTTTCAAATGTTTTAAAAAAAATTATATGATTATGCCCGTTTGAGCTGAACTTGTGGAAGTGGTTTTCTGTTCTTTACATTATACACTTTCTAAATTATTTTAATCCAAACTTTGTATTTTCACACATTTCTTTATTTTTTTAATGAGAATATACCAAGTTTTTGCAGTATACAGGGTGTTTCAAAGTTGTAATGTGGTTCTTTTCGGCAACATTAAAATAGATTAAAACTCTGTATGCACCAAATTTGACACTTTTATTTTTTTTATTTTTTTTATTTGTTTAATGTTTCAAAATAAAATAAAATGGGAAATTAAATTTTATTTGTACACAATGTTTTTAAAATATGTTGTATATAGGGTGTCTGAAAAGTTCTCTTTTTGTCACTATACAGGGCGTGTCTAATTAATATACGGTACATTTTTACAAACATTGTTATGGTTTCACCACATGTTCAGGTGAATTTAACATTTAATACTGATCACACATTTGTGCTGCTCAACAACTGTCCAGTTTTTAAAGTGCCGCTATAGAACACTGATATCTGTCATGGTCCTCAACTGTAGGACACAGGTCTCATTTTCAACTGCCAATTCAATACCGACATAGATCAACAACCACTTGAATTACCAAATCGGAATCACAGCAGATCGTTTGTATACACAACCTTTTCTGTTTGACTTCATACACTCATAATAAACCATGAAGTCATTTGTGTCCTGCAGCATACTGTGGCCTAAGCATGACAACTTTTCTTGCAGGCAAACCATCCCCATCGATGTGACATGACACAGAAAAAATAATCGCTCAATGATTCAGTGTTTGTTTCCATAGATCTGTTTTCTTCCAGTTTTAATGGTAATTAACCAATTTAATTAAATAAGTCCACCACTTACAAATTACATTTTATTAGTTATGGTACACTCATGTATAGCATCATGTCGTGAAGTAACAAAGAAAAACTAATTTTCCAAAAGTGGAGACAGACGTGGTGTGGCTGTGGCACACTTTGAACCATGACAGAATTTAATTATTTTGTTGCAGTACCTACTAATTAGCATATAATTACTTAATTACTTGAAATTTATTTCAAATAAAGCTTGTGTACAAGTATACATTCATCTTTATTTTGTGGCAATTTAGTTCTTTAGCATGGAATGTTGAAACTGACACGCAATCATTGGGAATCATATATTGCATGTGGTAAACCGTTATATGTTGGTAAAATAACACACAGGGGGGAACCTAATTGCACATATTTAATTAATCATTTTACTTATTTTGTGTACCAACCAAAATTATTGTCTAAATTGATAAAGTATACACTTATCTTTAGTGTGTGTGAAATTGAGCTCTCTAGCATTTATTATACTTTTGAAGTTGAAGCTCCAAAGTTTTGCCTTTCACACTAATTTTGTGGGAACCTCTATGGCTCCTCAACCGCCGCTCCTCAACCGCCGCACCACCTGTGACCCATCGTTACTCTTCGTGCCATACTTTGTTATTAGAATCCAACCCTGTGACTTTCTTTTATTTTAAAGAAGAATAACAGGCAACAAGATAAAACCCCATTTATTGAACATAGACTAAGTGGGAAGTACTATAAAAAACATTTAGAATACCTGAAAAAAAGGCAACCGGAAACAAAACCACCAATTGGGGGTGACCAGTTTTTCTGACTTGCGAGCCAGTGGTCTACACCGATTCCATGGGAAAAATTTGAAGAGAAATCGTATCCTCAAAAAATCTCCTCCTGTCACTTTAAGTTTTATATTGAAAATGAAATATTCTAAGCCATCAAAAATCCCCTCTTTTTTCTCTCTTTAAGACATTTTCGTAGTCTAATACAAGGTCAGAAATCTCTCAAGTGTCTTATCTTATTAAAGGTCCATGGCCCGATCGCTAATAGCCTCGTCCCCAGAAGCCCCAGATTTTACCGGAAGTGGTCAACATTTTGGTATCAGAAGAAAGCTACTATTTTTCTCATTTAGCCTGTGAAATTTAAGGGTCAAAGGATGTTTGGTTTGGAAATTATGAGCAAAAATGTGTCCCACTTTGGTCGACCAATATTAATCTTACACAGTACTCTATGGGCTTACCAAATCAAGTTTTTAGCTCTCACATCAAAACGGATTGAAATATCGGCACGAAACTTCACAAATGGGGTTTTGGGGTGAAGTCCAATCTATCAAGATGAAAACTTCATATCCATAAATCGGGCCATCCCCCTTTAATATGACACAATATTTGGGTGCACCTCAAAAATCTCTCTGACTCTGGCTTCCCAGACACAGGGCCAAGGGCCAGGGTACATGGATCGAATCCATGGGTTCCTACTGTCACAAGACAGGGTATTGAAAAGCACAACATACGTCCACATGGCCCATAAGTTGGTTTGATTACATGTAGTAACCAAGGGGGTGAAGCCCATTCAAAACCAGTCGTCCGTGCTGGGCGCTGACATTCGAATATTGCACGGAATAATTATTAGTTTGGGTGCTTGTATACACACATAATGTCAATTCGATACAAACAATCTGCCAAAATATCAGTTGTTGGATGTTGGGTGCTATTGGGTGGTTAAATTTTGTCCTACCCATGGCCACACAACGAATGAAATGACACGTCAGTTGTCTTGATTTAAATAAACCGCCTCAATGAATACATCTTTTCACCTAAGTGCGCATTGCATTATGAGAAAAAAGAGTATCTGAGCACAATGATCCAGGTGCACTATTATTACACCTGGCCACCTCTAACACATACATCAATTTGTATCACCACCGATTAGTGTATATGCAAAGCGGCACCCACAGTATGTGGAAGAAGCGGAGGCAGCCATTGCTTTCTATTGTTGGTACTCTATGTTTTCTTTGTGGTCGGCAAAACATGCGAGACGATGAATTTCTAAAGATTACGTAACGTTTTGCCTATCTATATAGAACCTCTTTGGTTAGTAACTGCCTCCAAAATAGTGAGTATGAGTGAAACTTAACCTAAATCTCTTTTAGTTGTGACTACTAATCCAAATTGTCACATTATAACTACACTTGCTAAATTTCATAAAAATCAAGAAAAAAGTGGTTTTATTCATTGAAAATATCATGATATCTAACATAAACAAGCAGCTGTCAATCGTGCCCATTGTTGAGGGTTGTTGATAAAGGGTATTCATAAGGTGTGAAATAGCGTGGATGAGTGACCATCTCTCAATTCAGTGGTCTAAATCTTGTTATATAACATATTGTCCAGTAATTACAGTCTTTGTATTCAAGTAGTGCTACTCCTGTCAAATGAAAGTAAACAGTAAAATGATGTCCACAAAACATGCTGCTGTGCAATCCTATGTCTGTCCTTGTGTGCCTGAGGGTTTGTACTGAGCAAAGTAGCTTGACACGTCATAGCCCGGGCGAAGATTAAGTGTATTGTATAGATATCGCGGGGTTTTTCCGACGCAAAAACCTGTCGGAAAAAAAGTTTTAAAATACATCACTTACCGACCTCCTATTGATATTTCCCATTCCCTGGGTGTTATTATCACGAATATATAATTATTAGGACAAAAATAAAGCAATACTGAGGTATTATGACACAGTTTTCTACAAGTTTTCGATTATCATTTTGCGCCAGTTATTGACGCCAAATATCCTTGTTAAGTACACTGACATAAACTGCACATGGCCCGTTTCACAATTAGGCGCCACTTTTTGTCAACTGAGGGTTAATTTTTCAAAGTGAGTTAAAAGTTGTTTACTGCTTGTTTTCTTCTTGCCAAGGCTACAGGTTTTCATAAAAATACCTCTGGCTAGCTTAATTGTATACCCCTCTCAAATAAAATTCAAGTTACTTGTTTAATTCTTGGTAATTTTGTTGAAAAATGAATTCAAAATTACAAATGAATAATGTACATTGACTTGTCCATATAATGACAATGGACATTGGGCAACAGAAAGTATGCCCCAGGCTTCCTCTGGGACAAATTTGAATAAATTTGGTGGTTATTTCACAGATATATGGCAAATTCAAGGTGTATTTTGTGACCAAAAATGGGAATTGACTACTAATAGTTTACTTCACACTGAAAATAATCAATGTATGGCTCTGATAATTCAATGGTTTAAAGCTCTTGGTATAGGTAATAGGGACAAATAATGCCAGCTGGCCAGGATAAATAGATAGTTGATATCAATGTTAAAGTTGGATGTGACATATTACAATGTGAACAGACAACTGATGATGTTGAATAAAAGTGTTTTCAATCAAAGAATGCTTGAAGATTTAACATTTTATGAGTTCCTACAACACAGTAGAATATTTCAAAACACTTATTGGGAATCAGCAGTATATTGGCTAGTTTTAGGGGTGGATGTGACATTTCTTTCTTGTGAACGGACAATTGCATTATTATGAGTAGTTGTTTAATCTGAAGAATTATGTTTTATTCAGTCCAACTGAATTTTTTTACAAGAACCTATCACATTTTTTAATTTAAAATGTTTTTCTGGCCTCGTTGCTTCAAATTATGTTTCATAAGCCCATGCATCACTGAGCAAGGCTAAGACAGTGTTTATGAAAAATTTAAAAATGGAAATGGTTCTGAAATACATCAAGCAACCTTAATGACATTATAAAACATAACTCATACAATGTGAAAAAGCCAATCAAACAAGTTAGTTGATGATTTAGATAGGCATTTTTATCCAAAAACTCCTTTTTGATGGATGTGACAAATGGGTGTGAACGGACACATTTTTAGTGGTCTGGCATTAATTTAAAGAGCATAATAGGACACATAATTCATTGTGCTTTTTAGTGACACCAAATAGCTCTAACAAAATAACTAAAATTGGGTACACTAATGATATTTATATTTGAGCAGTGAAAGAAAGTTGTTTTGGATGTGACGGATTGACTAATGTAACAAAAGTGAACAGACAAATTAAAATGATTGCCCAGCCCATAAAGATCGTATGATCCCAATGTGTAGGGTACCATTATAAAGCTCTTCCAATTGTATTTCAAAATTAATATTACAAGTGGAATATTTCATTCTTGTTACACCCCAAATTCTACACTTAAAATATGGTGGATGTGACAAAATGAGTGAACGGACAATGAGTGCTCCACATCCATTTTGCTGTTTAACAAAAATTAGAGTGAGCAATAACAACAATGTTTTACTCCAATAATCTTAGGACATAAATTATCAATTGACAATAGATGATGTGACCTATGACATCACTTGTTGACATTCAGGACGCCCTCTGTTGTTTTCTGGCAGGCAAAATATTAGGAGTTTCTGTGACAGACCACATAAAATCTGGTTATAAATACTGCAGAATCTTTCCTGATCTCAATTGGTCACCAAAATGCAGTGGTAGCAGTTGCTTATTATGCTTGATAAGGAAAGTAGTATTATTTAGTTCGAAACAAAAGTTACAGCCAAAAAACAGAATTTCCCATGCAAAGTATGGTGCTTTTGCCTGCCAGTTTCTCTCTTACACCAAAAGGGGGCGCCATAAACATAAACAAATGTCACATACTATATTTTTGTTAAAAGAAATATTTGATGGTTGTGGTTAAGACCACTTAAAATGTGTGTAAAAGGAACGGACAATGTCACATACACCAACTGAAATTTGAGTGAATCAACTTATCCAAGAAAAAGCTATTTCCTTAATTTTGATCTTATACAAAAGTGGGACTTATTCTCCAACAAAAAAAAATAGAGAATAGGGAAAATGTGGGTGGTGAAAAAGTGGCAGCTTGACAAAAATACCGTAATGTCCAGTTGATCACCAGAAAGCAGGGCTCGATTTAGTTATGAGAGGGGTTTTACATGCACAAATGCATGTAAAATGGCTCAGTGTGAAATTTTGCCTGTGCATGCAAAAGTTTTGTTTTTCAAGACAACTTTCAAGGAAAAATCAAAATGGTGGTCATGTGAAATTTTATTTTCCTAAATCGACCCCGGCCAAAAGGGTCCTTTTAGGCATGTTATGATCATAAACAACCTTATAAACGTGACAGGGGCAAGTTGGTTAAGCTATGGGAGGTAGAGAAATGGAAAAACCACACTGAATGATAATCTGATCCCATAATTTTGGACATGCTAGCAGGGAAAAGACAAAATTCAAAAAGTGGCAAACTAATCATGAAATTGGTGGCCACATTCGTTACAAATAAGAATCAGTTGAACGTTGATATGGAATTTGTAAAACTTTTTAAGGTGAGTACATGCCAGTTTTAAAAATGCGTGATGGGCCCGAAATTAGCTATATATGAAAGGGGCATTTGGGATCCACAGCCTCGTACCCCCGACCTTGCCCAAAACTGCTTGAGATTGTTTTAAAATATCGAACCGTTAGCCTATCACTTGTGCCCAATTTTTACGTGCAAATTCGGTCGCATCGTAAGAAATTGCAATTTTGTATTTTTGTCCGTAAACGGACAGAAATTACAGCACAGTTGTCTATGTCCTATGAGCTATGGGACCATGGGAAATGAGCAATTGCTCATAACACAAAACCGCAAGACGGGATCAGCTCAGATTTGGAAATAGCTTTTCTCAAGTGATATCTAGTGATAATGAATAAAACAGAAGGTGCTGAAATAACGAAAGACACCTTAATTCTCTGACCTAGTACACGACCAAACCCAATAGGAGTGGTCTAGTCAGAGCAACCTCGGACCATGGAGCAAAGCGAAGACACACGTTCTATGGGGTAGGGCAGGCCCGGAAGTCTAGTAAAGGAACTTCTACCGTGATTAACGTTTTTAAGAGCGGTCCATAACGAAACGTCATTCCGATTAAAGGGACACTATCAGTGATTGAAAAATATTTGAAATTGCAGGATAGCTTCAAAAGTGAAGGTAAAGTCTGTAGATTCTCATAAGTTACCTTTTCCAGCTGTAGAATTGACAGACAGAAAAGGAAAGAAAAACCCGGGGTTCCAAGATACGATTCTCTATTAGTGTGAGTTAGGGTCCGTTCGGACAGTAATGACTAAAATCTCAGATTCGTACTTATTAGGGTTGTCTGGTCTCTCATTGCAGGGTATGTTAGGATGCCTGTGACGTGTTGCATACATGCTAAAATCTGATTTTGATGATTTTTTCGATTGTACTTGATTTAGCAAATCACTGATAGTGTCTTTTTAAAGAATGCGTCTGATTGCTCGTATATTTAGGGTTGCATTGCGAAATAGACAGTTCCAAAAGAATGTATAAAGTGTGCATTTGCCAGCTCTGTCTTGTGCATAAAGTATTGGCGCTCTGGCCCGCAGGAAAAACCGAGTGGAGACCGGGGAGCTAAGAAAAACCGTACATACACGTTTCTTTTACACATTGTAGAACCACAAAACTGTGTTGTTGTGGAGTTATCCGTGGTGTCCCAAAGATCCCAAGGAGGATTAAAGTGGGGATCGACTGCAGGCTTCATAGTGTATGAGGCTCATCATTTTGCTTTCACGCTCCTTCTGCGACAGGCAGTACAGGACACGTTGAGATAGCATCTATTGGCTTTTAATAACTATGGCTTAATATTGATGAGTTATAATTGTAAGATGCAGGTAGGAGGGTGAGTCTTAAAGATGCAGGCCTGCATGAAGTTTTTTGTATGAGTGTCTGAAGTTTTGTCCAGTGAGCTCTACATGGTAGCGCCTCGTGAATGTGCAGATCAAAAGGTATGCCCGTAGGCTACATACAGAATTCAGGCCTAAAATTTGTATCATAAATATAGAACAATGAATCATATATATACTTCTGGATACGCTACAAAGTTCATATCCTTTTTAAATATAGCCAAGAACAGTACTTAGAAATTATTATAAAAAACGATAGTTATACTTTTTATTTTAAAAAAAGTAAAAAAAATTTTAGTAATTTTAGATTTGTTTTTTCTTTCTTTTGGGAGTTTTCGTTGTTGTTGTTATTTGTGGTGTTTGTGTTTGTTTAATTGTTAATAGAAATAAAATAATTAAGGGGATTTCCTTGATATTGTTTTTAAATATTGCGAGGAATTCACAAGTCTCTGATGTCTAGTTACTGTTCTTTTACGAGGTTCATCGGAGTCTCATTCAGAAGGTTCAATGGTTCGAAGGGTCACTATTCAAGGACTTTATTGTCATTCATCATCAGACATAATACACCAAGTTAAGAACACACAGATGATGAATGGGACATTTCGTAATGGTCCCGTAAAGGAAAAACTGACCACATACCTCGTTACTATATAACCTACACAGAAAAAACAAATAAAATAAACAAAATAAATATAAAAGATTAAAAACGACAACTTAAAATAACAAGAAACGGTCTAAAAACAAGCACAAGAGGTGTGCCTGAAGCCGGGGCCTTGAAGACTCGTTGAGGATTTATACCATAAGAGTGCATTAGATAGTTGTTTTGATCTGTGCCCTGAAGTGATTGATTGATAGAGATTTTTCCGAAGGTTCGTTTTTCAAAACACGCGTTTTAACATTCGCTCTAATCCTTTAAAAGGTTCGCTATTACGAAAGGGGAGTTGTGCTATTCCGAATGTTAAAAGGGGTTCACTATTCCAAAAAATAGAAAGGGGGTCGCTATTCGTATTTGATTTCGGATATAGACGAACCTTTTTTTTTAGATCGGAATAGGGAACCTTCGGAATATCAAAAGAGCTCAGATTTAGGAATAAAAGATAGGATTTGTTGTTTGCCTATCTAAGATCGGTCATATGGATGGGCAGTCCAATATTTTGAGTAGTGGATGACGGCGCAGCCGGTATCCACTACGATAAAAATATTGGGACTCTGCCCATCCAATATGACAGAGATAGATAGGCCCAAAACAACAAAATCTATCTTTTTTCTCATTCTTATTAGTTTTGGTTGTTTTAATCATGGAAAATAACATTTTTTATAATATTGTTAAAAAACAAAATATTCACCCGCTGTAAAAACGGAAACCAACCCGTAGTACCTGCGTGACTGCGTAACCCGTTAGACACGCGCGAGTAACACTTGCGCGGCGACGCACTAGCTAATATCGTTCATATAGATAGGCGGGCAAACAACCAATGATATTGCGTGTTGCTTACTAAACCCCGCCCCAATGACTAAGGGAATACCCCATGTAACAGAGACACTCCTCTAAATGACGGTATGTAAGCGCTCGGATGCATCTGCGCAGAGATAGGGTTAAGGTAGGTAATGAAAGGAACGTAGGTCGTAGAAACGACCATTAAAAGGCCCTCGTTCAGTGATTTGCTAAATCACAGAGGTAATGGCTACATAAAAAAAATGGGTAAAATCATCAAAAATCTGATTTTGCATGAATGTCCGGTAACAAATGACTATCCCAAATACCCCTGCAAGTGAAAGACTGAAAGCCACTAATTAGGAACAAAATCGTATATTGAAGTCATACTGTCCGTCGGACACTTACGCCACAGTACGGTAAACGAATGGAGGTCATAGCTGTTTCTTCAATTTCTTTTTGCATTTCCGTTGGAAAAAAATAACTTAAGGAAACTTCAAGTCTTATCCTTCACTTAACACCACTCAGCACATTCTTTTCTTTTTTTCTTTCTTTTTTTTCCCCCCTTTTTTTAACCCTCTGGATGGATCACTGATAGTGTCTGAAAAAACCAGCCCTCCCTGGCTGCACAAGCTGCAATGTTACTATTGCGCCATCTATAGTTTGTAACAACACTCCTGCAACTTTTGCAGTGCATCGAAGCAACAGATCATCGTTTATTGAAGAGAACTTTCCAAAAATGTACCTATAGGTACGAAATTTTAATCCTAAAATTTTACTCTGATAATAAAAAAAAATCTAAGGAATGTTGAGGTGTGTTCATCTATGAAGAGATGGTCTATAAAGTGCTGTGTGACTGAGCCTTGAGGTACAGTTACATAAAAGACAGCTCCCAACACAACCTCTTCCTAACTTCACAAGACCACATTTTTTTTAAAAATCGGCTATATAGATTTGCAAAATTTACATTTTTTTATCAGTCTTCGATTTTCCGCCACACTGTAAAAAAAATACTATAAATTTTACAGGAAAATCCTGGCAGCAATTCTGCCAACAAATTACCGTAAAAATTACAGTATACTGTAAAAATTAATTTAATCAAAACATATAAAAACATATATATTTGGTGGAGAGCTTCTAAATGCGTAGAGAATAAAAAAGCACTGACGAACACCCTAACTTGTAGGCCTATCAACAATTTTTTTACGGTGCATATACTGTAAAATTTACAGTTTGTTGTAAAATATATTACATCAAACTGTAAAATATACAGTAAATTTGAATGAAACCTGTAAAAGATGTAATTTTACGGGATTTGGTTGGCAGAATTGCTGCCAGTATTTTCCTGTAAAATTTACAGTATTTTTTTCCTGTCAATTTTAGTACTTAATCGTATAATTGAAAATTCATAATTGTGTATAATAATGTTGATGCTCATTATAATTCGAATAAAGGCTCCACTTTTAGATTGAGTCATTATAGGCCTGGAAAGACTGCAATGCACTGCTGCATTTCCAAATTACAGTCAAATACTGTAATTTGTTTACAGTATTTTACTGTAAATTGCACTGTAATTTTTTACAGTGCAGTATAGCAACAGCGTCATAAAATCAACAAGAACAAGCATGTTTAATCGGCGACATCACTTGTTCAGTCCTCGATCAGTCGCAGACACAAGTTGCTACATGTGCTGTCAACTTGCAAGTCGGCGACTTCTTTTCTGTGGTCGCCGAGTGTCCAGTTGGCTTACATCTTCTCTCCCGCTTGGAGCAGCCTCATTGTCGACCACTTTCAACTGCACACAATCACTCATGATGCGCGCCAACTCATCCGCTGAAGGTAGTTACATAGTGTCATGCCGCTTGCCGCTCAGCGGCAAGCCGCTTGGTGTACACCACTTGCAGGATGTCATGAGCGGCACCGCTCCAGAGTTGAATAGACCATTTGCACGATCCCCGAAATGCATCTCGTTCGGTGCCCATTTCCATCCGGGAACTTATACCAGCCTCAAGTCGGCTAAAAACATACGGTTAGAAGCGTACAGAAAATACCAAAAAACTTACCCTATCTGTGACGTTGCACTATAGTTGTGTAATCGTCCGTCAGGTGACAAATAGGGCACAGTTACGATCGAAAATATCACGTTTTGTCGTGAATTCCAACACCAGTGCCTCTATTGTTTTTTGTTCCATAGATATTCTTCTACATTTTTGTAAGATTAACTTCACGTGAAAAGGTACTTTGTATTGTAATTTTAGGCACTGTTCGGCGACGCGAACGAACAACAAATTTTTTTGTAAACATGACCTCTGGTACAAGTTCCAGGATGGAAATGGGCACAATACGAGATGAATTCGGGGATCGTGCATGGTTATTCAATGAACTCATGCGATTCGCCCGTCAGTATAGCGCGTCATTGATTGGCCACATATATTCAAAAACTCATAAAAGCCCATATATTGAAAAGCAAACCCCGCGAGAATTTTCGCCATCACGAAAAATAATATCGTGAAAATACACAAAAACCCCCAGTACAAATCTGAACAGGCTTCTGACGAGTGGCGAGCTACCCGCAGACACCCGTGTTGGAATCCGGATACTAACATAGCTATGGCTATGATCAACTGTTAAGTACATACGTTGGTCACAAAGTACTCCATCGCTTTACGTAGTTCGCTGGGATATAATTCAGGTATAGTCACACAGAGACAAAAAACCTCGACCCAACCACTTCCCGACTAAACAAGACCGCATTTTTTTCAAACGATCAAGACTAGTGCCAATTTCGAAAATCGTGAGCAGTTTTCTTTTTCATGTGTAGTTGTGGCAAGGTCTGGGACTGTTCTGTGCAATCTTTGTAGCCTTAAAAGTATAGTCACCATGAAGAACAGCCTCCCCGAACCCCAACACTTCCCGATAAACACAGGACCGCATTTTTTTCAAAATCGGCTAGTCTTTTTCAAAAACTTGCAAAAATTACAATTTTTATCCCGATCAAGGATGATTAGTCTGCGATTATCCATGTCGTCAACGAGACAAGGGATGCTGAACGCCGAGCAGTAGGAGAAAGCATCATGTAATCAACAAGATCCAGCATGTATAATTGGCGACGCCACTTGTTCAGTACCGATTTGTCGCCGACCTTGAAACGACGGCACATGTTGTGTCGCTGTCGTCGATTAGTCGCCGAGTTTGATGACGCCCAAGAAAGGTCCGTCAAATGAAGACAAACCGCGACGGGACCCAACCTCTTCCAATACACAAGACCACATTTTTCCAAATCGGTGCAGTCTTGTCTCATACAAGACACGAGATGCTCAATCGCCGAACAGGAAGGCGATTCACGCATGTCACTTGTTTATTTCTCAATCAGTCGCAGACATTAACACGACAGCACAAGTTCTGTCAAGACGGCAAGTCGGTGACTTATCTTCTGTAGTCGCCGGTTAGTCGCCCGTATTCAAATGTCCAGTGCTTGCATTTTCTTCTCCCGTAAGAGCGACTCATTGCCGCCAACTTTCAACTGCACAAACCACTCATGATGCACACAAACTCATCGGCTACCGATTCCAAACCGCTCATGTGTTCAAGCCGAACTTCCCGATTCCAAAACCCCACCACGATTTTTTTAAGCTGCAAGAAACAATCGTGGGCGGGTGTTTTCAAATTTGCCCACGTGCTCCGACCACACAAGCCTGCAGAAGACTGTGCAGGACTGTCCCAGACGTGGCCAAAACTACACCTGCAAAAGAAAATTACTCACGATTTTCGAAAAAATGGCCAACGGCACCCGTTTGGCAGTCTGGAAGCGGGTTTCTAAGCAATAATGGAGTAAAGACTACGACGGACTGCACAGAAACGACCCCAGACCTTGCCGAAACCACATGAAAAAGAAAAACGATTTTGAAAATGGCCAATCGCAAACAGTATGGGCAGTCTGGAAGTTGGTTTGCTAGCAAAAATCGGCTGGTGACTGGCATTTACCTATTATTTGCTAGAAAACAACTTCCAGACTGCTCAAGACTGGTTCCGATTGGCCAATCAAATCGTAAATTTTCCTTTTTCATGTGTAGTTTTGGCCGCGTTGGGGCTGTCTGTTACAGTCTTCTGCAGTATTGTGTGGACGGGAGCACTGGCAAATTTTTTAAACTGCAAGAAAAATCTTGGCTGTTTGGAATCGGGAAGTCGGTTTGACACATGGGCGGTTTGGAAGCGGTAGCGATGTTTGGCGCCGCGGTTGTGTGCAGTGAAAATGGTCGGCAATGAGTCTGCTCCAAGCAGGATGGAAAATGCAAGCCAACTGGACATGTTGAATCGGTGAATAAACTCGGCGACTACAGAGATAAGTTGCCGACTTGCAGTATTGACAGAAATTGTGTGTCGTGTTAAGGTTTGCAAACTGATTGATAAAATGAACAGGACTGCTTGTATCCTTGTTTATTTTATGTGCTGTCGCCTAATATGTCTTGTAATTTGAACAAGACTGCAGACGATTTTGAAAGAAAGTGGGTTCTTGAGTTGGAAGATGTTGGGTCGCGTCGAGGGTTGTCTTCGTGGACGGATAACCTTAAAGGTCCAGTCACACAGCCGATTTTTTGCTAGAAAACAACTTCCAGACTGCTCAGAATGGTGCCGATTGCCCAATTTTTGAAAATCGGAGCAGTTTTCTTTTCATGTAGTTCTGGCAAGGTTGGCATGTTTTATGTGCAGTCGTATGGTGTATTACCCAATTTGAATTTGCTAGAAAACCACGTCCAGACGCTCAAGACTGGTGCCGATTGGCCATTTCGAAAATCGTGAGGTAATTTTACTTTAAAGGTGTAGTTTTGGCAAAGTCTGGGGCTTTCCTGTAGTTTCGCAGTCTTGTGTGTGGTCGGGAGCAAGTGGCAATCTTAAAAAACCCGCCACGATTTTTTCTGGCAGCTTAAAAAAATCGTGGCGGGTGGTTTTGGAATCGGGAAGTTTCGGCTTGAACACAGGAGCGGTGGGGCTGTGTGCAAGACTTGCGCGCAGGACAGGGGCCCGGCTGTACCCGACCTAACCACCGAAGGTAAGACCCCCCCCCCCGCCGCCCTTCATCGGCATCCCGGGTGGAGAGAAGGGAGTTCGTGGGATGAATGCAGTTCCTTTTTTTTCGCTGGCGAGGACTCACCCTATTACCCTCCCCCGCCTCCCCTTCCTAATAACCCCATTCTATTCTTCATTATCCTACCTTCTCTTACCGGCAAATGAGTGGTGCGAATAATGCAGGGTGTGTGCAGTTGGAAAAGCATGCAGACACAGTCAGTCTTCACACTGGGGTTGGATAATATGCGAGTTTTTTGCGAGTCGGAGTTGCGAGTTGCGAGATGCGAGTGAGAGTTGCGAGTTACGAGTTGCGCGTACGAGTTGCGAGTTGCGAGTTCTTGAATGCGGAGTTGCGAGTTGTGGTTAAAACGTGCGAGTGCGAGTTGAATTTGCGAGTTGATTTGCGAGTGTGAGTTGCGAGTTCCTGAATGCGAGTTGCGAGTGATTTTGCGAGGTGAAATTTACGAGTTGTTACGTGCGAGTTGCGAGTTCCTAGAATTTGCGAGTTGCTTTCTTCATTCATTTTAAACTGATTTAAAGGTTCCATCCCTAATGTCACATTAGGATTTTCAATACAGGCTACATACAAAGGTTAAATGTATAGATATTCAGTTTCCATCTTGATAGTTGCAATACCTTATGGAATATTGTGGTACTAAACAAAGGCCTAGTTTAGTATATCACCTTTTCTGCAAGTGCACTGAGAGATTTACACATCGCTAAAATGATGTAATCAAAGTCTTCAATCATGTCCCCATCTGAAAGAGTGAAGTTTAAATGTCTTGTGACACACTGTGAAATTTCTAATTTAGTATTGATCCAATACAATTGAAATAAAGGCCATATTCACTCTTTTTTGCCTTTTCGTGCACTTCTGTAGCCAAATATTAGTAAGAAGTCTACAACTTGTCAAATTATAAAATGCATATGTATGAAACATGATGAATGAGCTGGCTGAACCAAAGAGGATAGCTCTATCTTTATCTATCAGACAAAAAGCACCCTTGAGGGTTGTTCTTAGTTGATTTGTAACCATGACCCGCCAAATGGCAAAGTGTCATTTTGGTAGAACCAGTATAGAGGTGCTAGTGTGTGGTATGAGAGTGGATGTTTAACTAGAATACAAGAATGTGTTGTTCTAACACACACACTTAACAAAAACCTGCATGTGCTCATTAGTACACACATAATCACAGTGCAAAACAGGAGTTGAGGTGTGGTATCGAGACAAGTAAGGGACACGCTCAGAAAAATACACTATAAAAATAACATACCTGACACATGTAGTCTGAACTGACTGTAGTACAGATCAACACTTTCCTCAAAATATTTTTAATTGACAGTGTTCGGGGGATTTGTCGTTATCATAAAATGTTATTTTATCTGGTTATTTATTTTACTCTACATTTCTACTACTTGCCAAAATCTAGTCCCTGTACAATCTAAAGATGTTATTAGTGAGAGACATGAGTGACACCATCATTTTTGAAATATTTCGGGAAACACCTATTTGGAAAATTTGTTATGTGTGTTTTCATTCATCAATATCAGCATTTCACTTACCAAATTTCAACAATATCCTGGTGTGCCATGGAATCATCATAATTCTACTAGCATTCATAATCCAAAACCTAACAAATTTTGGTGCTCAAAATAATAGCCAAATTTATTTCCTATGACACTAACTTTAGAGAAGGTGAATGTGCTGAGAGCGCCGGGTGGAAAAAGGTGTCTGCCCCCAAAGATCCATAGTACTTGAATTTTGAGTTTCAAAATGGTGTCCAAAAGAGGATCTAGGACACCTAAATGCGAAAGTGCATTGGATTGGTTCAAGATTGAGTGGAGGTAAATGTCTTGTTCATTGTCACGTTAGCTGACCGCATTTAAATGGACTGTACATAACAATTCTCACTCTCGAATTATAAGACATACTATAGGGCTACTGCCCACGGTGAGATCAAAACATAGGAACATGAAGCTCTAATCCAGGCGATCATGGGTTTATGATTCTGAAAGCTGAGGAAAAGTGAAGGATGCTTATTTTAGGCATCCAACACGTAGTCCTTTAATTTTGATTAAGTAGGGTTAGAGGTTAAGTTAGTAGTCTTCCTTACAACTCAGCTCCCCCACCCGCTCCATTCAAGTCCCCATTTCACCCACATATTCTCTCCCCTCTAAACCCCCCGCCCTACCTCCGATGCCTCCTCACCCTTGCATTCCGATCTGTCATCCTACTCTCAAAATTGACTATCTCACTTCTGCGCTCCATATTTTCTTGAGGACGCTTGTCCTCCATATTCCCCCTACGCTCCTCTCTTCACTTCTCCCATTCCTCTCTCCGAATCCTCCCTTCCCATCCCAACCCAATCTGACCCCACCCACCCCCCTGCACACCCTTCCTTCTTTTCACCACATTCTCTTCCACACCTACCCAGTGTTGAATTCTGTTGAAAGAGTAAAAAGTATGAAAGAATACAAATATTATTGCACACAACAAACACTGTTATATAATATACAGGAGCTGCATTAGGCCCAAGATGAAAAAATACATCGGTCCTCAGACCCGCATGTTGTTGCGGTCTGCCGTTGCAGTTTGTAAATGATAGGCCTTATATGAACTTTGACCTTGGCGTGTGACCTTTAACCTCATCAATAAAATGAGGGATCCAAAGCAGCACCTATGACTCAAAGTTGGTTCCAATTGAATCTTCAACTTTCCAATTGAAGTCAATTAATTTTTAGCTCTTACAACTTGACCTACATGACCTTTGACCTCATCAGCAATGAGCGCTCCCATGTTGCATCTATGATTCCAAGTTTGGTTTAAATCCCTCGAAGTATGTGGATATTAGAGGGAATGCTAACCCTTTTTCACAAACAACAACATACATCAACAAAACAACAACAGACATAAAAACAGTGGACAAAGTGATCCCTATGGTTTCCTGCCTTAAAGGAGACATGAGGAGATTTCCAGAAAGGAAGCGCCAAATTTTTTCGACTGGTGTTTTGGTATATTTGGAATGCTTTCCAATGTATTAAGATCACACTGAAGTGAATAAGCCGAATACGCGTCTTTATGTACTAATAGAGATTAGTACTTACTGTCGTGCACGACATAACGTCAAAGCACGGTGTTTCTATGGGACAATTACGTTAGGCAGCCAAGTTCAAACAGGTTGTGTTTTATTTTGTACTGTTTGTCCCATAAACCTTCGGAAGGTTTTTGGTAGGTGGTCTACAATCGATTCTGTGCAATTTGAGAGAAATTTGTATCTAAAAAATGTCCTCCTGCACTTGTTAAACTTCAGGGTATGTACTGGTCGGACAAGAAGTAAAAAAGTGGGCAAGATGTGATGGTTGTAAAATATTCACAAATCTCAATACCTTTTGACCACAGGCCGTTTGTCAAATTAGTGAACTACAAAGTTTGCCTGACTATGAAAGATACATGCACTTAAATGTGGGCATCAGTACGTTATATGCTTCACATCTACTTGTATCATGGGCCTGATCTTGTTAACAAGAATAAAGCAATGAGGCCAGACTAGGTGCAAAGAGTATAACTTATGCAGTTATACCTAAATGCAAAAGTCAAAAAAAAATGTAAAAATGAATATGACCATTATTACAAAATGCAATAAACAAGCAACCAGTTCCTTTGGGGCGATTATTGTACAAGTAAAGCTTCATACTCTTAAAATGTAAACGGAGTGAAAAATTGCACTCCCAAAAGAGTGAAACTCTGTAAAACTCTCCAAAGTGGGTGGTTTGTACTTAAAAGAACAAATTGTTACTAAAAAAGAGTGAAAAATCACTCCAAAAGGTGAATTTCCACTCGTTTGAGGAGAAAGAAGGACAACACCTCTTGAGAAGTAAGAAGGAGAACACGAAAAATGCAGTGGAAATCCACTCTTTTGGGCTGGGAGTGATGTGACCTCTTTTTGAGTGGAAAATTCACACTTTTAAGTACAACTGCTCATATTGGAGGCTGATTTACAAGAGTTTCACTCTTTTGGGAGTAAAATTTTCACTCGTTGACATTTTGAGAGTAGTTAAAACAAAAAATAGAATAAAGCTTACAGATTGCAACTCGCAAATACGGGAACTCGCAACTCGAATATTTCAACTCGCAAAATCAAACTCGCAGTCATGAATCGCAACTCGGAACTCACTTCAGGACTCGCAAATCGAAACTCGTACTCGCAACTCGCAAACTTGCAACTCGCAACTCGCACTCGCAATTCGCAGCTCGCAACTCGCGACACTCGCACTCGCAAAATACCTTCACCCTTCACACGTGGAACAATGACCTGGCATTCCCCTCAAGATTTGCGTGCAGCCTACTCACACTACACACACACAGTCGAGTATCACTGACCCTCAGTGCACCGCTCAGCAAGGCAGGCAAGATACATTTCCAACACAGAGCAACGAAGTGGTTTTAATGTATTGAATTTACATTCCCACACTTGCAACCAAGGCCATTCCGCCCGAAAGCACCCAATTCTGTAGACAAAAGATCGAGCTAGTTGGCAACTAGATTTTCAAGTATGTAACTAGTTAGCAAGGTTCTTAGTAAGGTTTTATGAATTTTCAATTTTTTTTTTTTATTTTTTTTTTTCAGTTGTCAAATCCGTCCCTAGTTGCATACTAGGGATTTAGAATCTTACTAGGCCTTATTATGTCATTCTTCGCTAAAACTAGCAAGGTTGTATGAATTTGGGCCCAGATTAGGTTCATTGCAATTGCCCGTGCACCAATCGGTGACTATTAAATCGACAACTAGAAAGTGAAAAACGGGCAATGATAAGTTCATTGGTAGGGCCTATACAGTGTGAGTCAAAAAAAATCGACATTCAGAATAAAAAATAATTAAAATAGTTAGAATTATTTTGCTCAAATGTTTGCTTTGGTTGGAAAGAAGGAAAAAAAGGCTTTTAGAAAATGTTTATTTGGTGCATTTGGAATTGGGAGAAGCTATTCATATTTTGCTGAGAGAAGTAAAAGCCTGTTGGAAGATTTGAGCCAAACAAGATGCCTCGCTTACTAAAGTAACATGGTCGTCAGCAGTGATTCGAGTAAAAATTTAACACCAAATTATTATCAAACATGGAAGGGAGAAAAATAATTTAAGGATTATAAAAATTACCGTAATATCCCGGAGATTACAAAAGAGTGAACCCAAAAACTTGGAGTGAAAAAATTTAAAAAAAAATCAATTCCAATAAGAAAAGTTAAGATAGCTGGTGTAGACCACAGTTACTTTGGATAAGGAAGATTTCGTGGTTTTAACATACACGAAACTGGGACAAAGTGAAACCATAGAAGGTTTTGTATTCAGGTTGTAAACAGTGCATATTGAATTTTAGTTTTATCCAATTTACTTTACAGAAAACTTCAGCTTTAGTTCTTCGTCGCAATTTATGGACGCTGAGTATATTGTTTTGGCAAAAGAATTAGGGGATGTAAAACACAATATGAGATTGAGCGCTAAAACTGTTTCGCACTAAAGAATAGGCCATGCACCCACTAAAGAGCGCGAATCTGTCTATAAATCAGAATGGTTAGGTTATTTCGAGCAATTTCCCGATATTCAGTCAAAAGATCGTCGTTAATAGTAAAAATCTACACATATTAAATCGCCACTAAAACAGTGATATGGAGCGATTTCAATAACTGAATCTTGTGATTTGAAACAATGGGAATTTAATATGTTGAAGATATTTTATTAAATTATGTTACGCAATAGACCGGTTTATTCAAAGTGATATGTTGTTGTTCAAGAAGAAATCGATATCAACTGAAAGGCATGTGTGAATTATCAAAGGACTAGACTAGGAAGCATAGATGGCATTGCGGCCTCTAGTTTTCATACGAGAGGTCATTTAATATAAACATGTTGCCCTCTCAATAATATACTCCATAGAGATTGTGAGATACATAAGTACTCAAGAAGTAGAACAATAATGCAGGAGCAGCATGTTTGAGATTGAATGGAAATAACACAATTAGAAATGGAAATTAAAACCTTATTTTCTTCGTGGCATTGCATTTGAATATCAACATCCTACTGAGCGTTTGCCTCTAGCTACTATGATGTTGTGTTTAAGATATCACCAAATATGAATGATTAAAATAGTAAATCCTACTGAGCGTTTGCTCGAGGACCCTTTGGCGTTTGCCTTCAAGTGGTCAAAACAATTCAGATTAGAGGTAACAGATCTCGGAGCGTTTGCTCTCACTGAATATGATGATTTGCGTTAAGATATTCCAAAAAATATAGAATGATTAAATAGCAACATCCTACTAGCGTTTTGTCGAGCCCCTTTTTAGCAGTTGCATTCAGTTTGTTCAACAATCAAATTGACTGAATTAATAGCCATTCTACTGAGCGTTTGCTCTCGCCTCTTGGCATTGCCTTCAGCTAAATGAATATAATAATAATAGACAAATTCTATGAGCGTTTGATCTTGCCTTCAAGCATCGATAGACCAAATATTACTTATATAGCAATTATTACTGGGAGTAAGAATCTATCCCAATGTAGTTCTTCGGTATTTGGCGGTGCCTTCAAGATGGTGCACAAACAGGTAATTGACAGCCTATTACTGAGCGTTTGATCTAGCTCCTTTTGGCGTTTGCATTTAAGTTTGCATTAATATCCAACCAATAAATAACGAATTAACAATAAAACATAACACGGCAGTGCGTAACCAGACCGTTGTAATGGGGGGGGGGCTGAAGGGTGCCAAGGCTTTTTTGCGGGGGCAAATTGAGTCCTTCTACATAGACACTGTACAAAAGTCAGTTCTTTGGGGGGCTGAAGGTGGGGGCACAGGGTTTCTGTTTGGGGGGGCTTGCGCCCCCCTTGCCCCCCCCCCACGTGGTGACGCCACTGATAAACGGGGTTATCGCACAATTACGAAAAAAGGAATAGTACACGCAGTGACACAACGGAATTAAATGAAATAAAAGCAAACAGGAAAATATGAGAGGTGGGAGGGCTGGAATTTCGGAACGCAAGCACACGACCGACTCGGATGAAAAACAAGAGACAGAATGACCAAAGACAATAAGCCTGCGAACATGGACACCAGCAAAACCGCGAAACCTGAAAGGCGGGAGGCGCAACATGTGACCAAGGCAAGCCAGATCTGTTGCTATAGGAGACACGAATGTCCCCCCAACCTTCGAATATAAAAACTGTTTATGTGTAGACTCGGCTACGCATCGAAATACATAAACTGCATTATCTTTGCTATATACTGAGTTATGGTATACGTCGATGTCAGGCTCTCATTGTTGCTAAAAGTGGTCAAACAGAATTTTAGGTCTCTCCGCAAAAATGACATAACTGCTAACAAGTCTGGTAGCCCGTTATCCCTCTAAACAACCAAAGCAAATATTCATGCAAAAATAATAACACCTTTCAAGAAAAATCTTACCTGAATGTAGGGTTTTATTGACTCAGACTGTAGTCTGATTCATTAGCGGGACATCACCCGATTTCGGTTAGTTGGCAATTGCGCAGCACCTAAGGTGCAATAATTTCCCCATATATTCATACCTTCAAGCCCGGGGGGGGGGGAAATTTTTTTTGGTAGGTATGTACCTCCTGGATTTCAAAAAATGAGGCTCGGCGAGCCTGATTTGGGCCAAAAAATGGGGGTCACGGAAACGAGATTTTCCAAAAATTTCAAAAAAATATAGCTGTGGTTATTATTTGAGGTTTTTTTAAGGGAAAAATTTAGTAGAATAGGGATGTGGACATAAAAAGTAGGGTCTCTGGACTGAAATGGTCCTAACAATGGGGGTATATGGAACTGAAAAAAAGCATGAAAATGAGGGTCTTATAGGCGGCATATACCTATACTCAATCCCAAGGTGAGAACCCCCCCCCCCCCCCCGGCAAGTGGTGTTCCCGGACTAGGCTTACGTATGTTCCGCCGGAAAAGCGGTACTTAAGTCTGCCATTTCAACATGGCCGCCACGGTTTATGGAAAACCCCCCGCCATTATAATTTCACTACAGATAGAAATTTTGAATTAGGCTTAAACATCTAGGAGTCCAAGATTGATCGCCGCAAAACGCGCAAGGAGGCATATTGTATTAAAATGAACTTTAATTGGAAAATTGTAGGGATAAGAACCGGGGTGATATTTTGGAGCTCAAAAAGAATTTATGGATTTATACATGGTGAGTAAAAAAATGGACCTGATTGTGTCCGCTATTTTCCATGTTAGATAACATATATTAAACATTTGTGGCATCATCGGAAAGCCATCATTATCTTTAATTTGCTGCAAAAATAACCAATGCAACGTTTAATATGGGATTCTAGGTACCAGTATATTTGTGCGTCAGTGTCCCTTTAACTATGACATCAATTTAACGTCTTTTTTTATGGCAGAAATTATCCACTGGTGTGAAATTTACGAATTGGTTTATATTAAAAAATTTAATAATTTTTTAGAATATGGCAAAACTTATTTATTATGCATAATTCATAAATAGTAATGGCTTTTAATCTTTGAAAATGTGCCTTTTCTGCACACGTTTCTAACAGCCTTAAGGTAATAATAATAATATTAAAAACAAATATAAAAAATCTGAAAAAGAGGAAGTGGTGCATCTCATGATGTGTTTGCTAATGAGTATCACAAATGACGCAAAATTATGACTGAAAAAATAACTTTCTATTCTGTTGCCACGTGTTGAAGGAGATATAGTCCTCCGGGCTCACAGTCCGGGAACATGGGGAACAATAGGGCAATCGATTCAGTGACTTCTTCAAGCAACATAGTTTCACGCTTTATTCCGTTGTCGGTTATGGAGCCCGGACACTATGATACCAGTTTACAGTTTGTTTGACCAAATGGTCAAATTATTGATAAACACCAAACTACAGGTATAATCAAATATAACGAGCACACATTTTTAAAAAAGGTAATATATGAAAATATATTGCGTATCATAAAATAGAAACAACAATTAAAGTGTTTTACATACCATTGAGAACGGATTATCAAAAGCAGTACAACAAAAGTAAGCAATGAGTGTAAATCATATCAAAATCGTTAACACTAAAATTTTTATAAATAATTAATAAGAAATTCAACACTGTATTATGATAGCGATCGGATTTACACCGAAAGATTAAATTTTAATTGGCTACAAAAGGGTATTCAAGAAATTTCAGATAAAGATTCAAACAATCAGATTAGTGTGAAAAAGGTCTAACAATAGAAAAAAAGAAAAGGTTGCGTTTAAACAAATCGAGGGTGACAATCAGAAGGACGGAACTCAGCACTGAAAGAAATATGAAAGGAATTTCTTTAATTCTGTGAAATGAAAGCTGAATGCAAAAGAGCTTACGTCATTTTTACCGAAATGAGTTATTAGTATTACGTTAAAGACCATAAAAAACATATTTGGTGCTGTTTGACTTTCATACCTCCTTGGCCTTGCTGAGATATCGTAATTTTTCCCTTCGGAAATCTTCGAGAATTTCCGGAAATTTGACTTAAAAGGCTATCAAATTCTCAGAACAACCACTATTTGTTTTCTTTTGTGACGTGTTAGGTAGCTTGAGGTCCTTTACTTTTAAAACCAGAATAAAATGTTTTTACTCACTATGTGTGAAGAAAACTATTTTAATTAACAAAAGTAACTGTTTCGGCCCAAAAAATTAAAAATGACAGAAACCGGCATTTGACCAATTTAATAAATGTTCATAATTTAAAAAAATAATAAGATCTTCAATTAGTTCTTTTTCAAGGTGAATAATGTAGTGACAAAAGATTGAATCAATTTAATCACAAGGGTGGTTTTAGAAAAGGGGCCTAGACTATCATTTGCGAGGCAAATTTAAAAAAATTGTATATATATTTTAAAATGTGCCAGTGCGCTTTAAATTATTTTGATCACTACTGAGAGTAAATATTTGGATAAAGGGCATTTCGTGATCCCTCAACCTTGTCCCCGACTTACTTAAAAAAAGGGAGAGTTTATATCATCTGACCGTAGCCTAGTAGCTAATTCCATGTGTACCAATATCTTACGTGCAAATTCGGTCGTAAATGCAATTTTGTATTTCTGTCCGTAAACGGACAGAAATTACAGCACAGTGCCTATGGGAAGCGTGGGAAACAAGCATTTGCTATAAAAAAATTGCAAGATTGGGATCAACTCAAATTTTGGAATAAGCTTTTCTCAAGGACTATCTAGCGAACCATGAATAAAACAAAAGGGCAGGAATTCGAAATGCACCTTAATTGCAAGGCATGGATTACATCATCCAGACTCTACAAGATTCTTTGATTGACAACAGTCTGTGAATCCCAAAAGATGCAACATACGTTATATATTTGGGTTTTTTTCAACCTTTAAGTGAAAAATGGCCCAAATGGTATTTTATCTTTTGCGCTCAATTGACAAACATCATCAGTTATGATTTCACCAAATGGCTTGAATAACCACGAGGGATTAGTTTATAGGTATGATCTAAAAAATAAGTGAAAATATCTCACGGAAAAGTCAATTTATAGTTTTACTTTTTAAAAGATTTGATTTATAGTTTTGACAGGTCTGTCGTGTTGACACATCAAGAGCAAGGAATATAGTGATCAGTCGGATTTTTAAGGCCGTCAAAGTCAAGATGAGAGAAAAGGAAAAGAGTTGTGAGCACAATTAAGGCTTGCAGGACAAGGTATTTCTTGGCATAAAAGACTTCTTGCAAACTGGCAACGCGATAACTTGACTTGAGAGTATGACTTACGGCAGTTCGAGGTTAGGAGAGAGTGGACGCTACGCAACAATGCAAGACATCCTAACCAAGAGCAAACCTTGAAGATGATGACCAGGCTAAAGGGGGCATAATGCTTGAATACCGGTAATCAGAATGTAACGTTACGTGGTCACATTAGATCAAACATTTTATTTTGAGTAAATAATACCAGTACTTATTAATGTGATTTCAATTATGGGGCATAAATGTTTATTTTAGCCACCCATACTGATATAGTCAACCTAAGTAATCTAGGTTAAAGTATAGGGAAGGTCTCTTCGTGAATTGCATAGGCAATTCCCTTTGTTCTATTTAGAAGCAGAGCAACCTTCTCACTTACTTCAACCGAATTAAAACCATTTCCACGAAAATACTAATAAATATTATAATTCCATTTAGGATGGAATGCAATTGTGAAAAGTCTCACATTTTCATGAACTAAGAAAATTGCATCTTGTGACGCGATTACTATCTTACATAATTCGTCTAGCCCTGGAGTCTCATGAAAATACACTTGTATGTCATGGCACCGGGGTGTGTGACAAATTGTTTGCTAATCAGGCAATTGATCAATCTTTGATATCGTTAATTACATTTATCTCTGAGGGAAGGGGCTGTGGGGAAGGTTTGGGATTCCATAAAAACCGGTTTTACCCAGCCAAGAAGTCTGGTCCAAAGCCCGGAGACCTCAGAGAGTCGTTTGTATGATGCCAGCCATGACAGGAGAGGCGTTCAGGAAATTCTTCCTGAGACGCTTCAAGGGGCACTTCTCGCTCGACCTTCATAAACCACGTTGATTACAATATGGTGCAGCTCTCCAACATGTGGTTTTTTCTTCTGCCAGGCAGAAGATTAATCCTGAATGAACAAACCCTCATGCAGTGGTACTCACGTTATTAATTGTGTGTAAAGCCTCTATTGTTACTTCTCCGATTGTTACTGAACTGTCTGTTGGTTCAGAGTCTCATATTTTCCATACAGGGCCATGGTCAGTGATTTACATACCCTACCTGCACCACTAGTGATAGTGACATTCCCTGATTGCACTATACAGACTGTCCCATAAACAACTATACAATCAAACTAAAATTAAAAAAATATTAACCTGTGCATTTTTTGACCAGAGATTTTGAGTTTATTTGTTAGACAAGTTACTAAGCTATATCTCGCTTTTTCCATCCAATTTGATGGACCCTAAGCGGAGATATTGTCGATTGACACAAAGGCTAAATACCACTTGGGCCAGTTTCACTTTAAGAAACTAAAGGTATAAGGCGTGTAGCATCATTGTGGGATTACATCTTTCAAACAAAGAATATTGTACAGATCAGAGTGAATGTATTTCAGGCATTAAACTAATCAATAATTATTCATTGAAAGCACATACCAAGAAATTATGATGTGTGGGTGAAATGAGGGACTCACTATCAGGGGACATAATCATGAAATTCATGGAAATTTGGCGGAATTTGCTGCTGAAAACTAATGTAACTAACAGTCTACAAGTCTGTTGAGGGATGGGCAACGCTCTAATGTGAAGGGACCAATTTACCCTTCCCGTATTCCCCACTGCCTCCCGAGGCCAGGGAGGCAACATAATGAAGGAAATTAGTGTCAAACAAAGAGCAATAATAGGAAAGGATGGTTGTGTCCAAGGTCTCAGTTTACTTTCAACAGGGTGTTTTATAGTTTACCTTCTGCTAACCGGAAGTAGCTGCAGAAAACAGACTGTTGGAATTGAATTTCCCAATGCTACATGACTTTTTAGTAAAGCGACATTATAAAGGTATAAATTATGTTATATTACTCGAAGCAGCACTTTCTACCTACTTTTATTTAATTCAATAAAGAAAGTCTTGAAGGTGATTTTCAACTGGGAACTTATTGATATCGGGATAGCGAAACTGCCCAACAGGTTTTTCAACTGTCTCAGATAATTAGCAAAAAACCATTTTGATTTTTAAAATCCAAATTACACCAACTAAAATCTCTGGGAAAGCTTGAACCACTCCTGAAGAATCAGTAAAAACTCCAGTGGAGATGAACTTAATTTTTGTCCAAAAAAATAATCTTGATTGTATAGTTTTTTTGGGGACAGTATGTATGAGACTAGTCCTAACCTAAAAGGTAGCTATGTAAACAGTTTTTCTGATTGGTGGGTCAGGATTGCAAAATTGTGATTGACAAATAAACTGTAGCATGACTTCTATAGCCAATTATATCCAAAAATAATACTTCCAATGTTTCAATATACAATTGTGGTCCAGAATTACATTGTTTGTATGTTCTTTTAACACTGATAGCATGGAACTATTTCTAAGCAGGGGACTAATATTTCATGAGTGGTAAACAAGTACAACTTTTTGATACAGCAATGTATGACAGGTATTACTTCACAATAGTGATTTGGCATTTGTCAACTCTAGAAAGGAAAGTTCACCTTTAAAAGGGAAGTAGGGTAAACTGAAGCTTGGTGTTCCATGCAAGTGATTTCTACTTCAAAATTAATTACCAGATGTATCAGACAAAAGTAACTGAAAAATCATCTTGTTTCAAAATAAAGGTTGATCATTATGATTGATGCCTTGCCTAGTATTATTAAAATATAGTGTTACAAACTCAATTTGTGTTCATTTCAAACAAATTGTCACTAAAATGCAGAAGATTGTCCTTTCTAAGGACTCGTATTGTTTTTATTTTTAACCTGGTGGCCACCGGTGGGAAACAATATAGAGCTTGTATAAATCTGCGCCGTTAGAATGATGGTGTCGTGGTTTGATTTTTAGAAGTTTTGCCATTTGAGCATTGG
>JAMKCH010027600.1:0-32500 GCA_023653785.1 Ophioderma brevispina
TTGAAGTGTTATTCCAGTTTTCTTGTATTGTATTTATTATTAAGGTTTTATTGCCAATTAGAAACAGTTCTGTGAATTATGTTAATATAGAGAATAGCGATTGGTTAAAGTGGAACCTAGCCATTAGGTCATTACATCATCATTCAAGATGATTGGTTGTAGAATAATTGATTTGGGGTATAAAGATAGTTGTAACAGAAGTGTGGTCGTTATTTGTGAGAGGAAGTGAGAGCTACAGTTTTGGTAGTTAGAGTTCGGGAGTTCGAGTTAGAATAAAACTGTGAATAAAACAGTAAGGGTCGATACCGTACCTCTCAGTGTGTGTCTCTACTCATTCATTGAGCTAAATCCCCTACACATAACCTTACGGGATACTACCATCAATTTCTAAACAATTCATGTTTCTTGCAGATACATAAGGCGTGGTCATATACTAATCACAATGTGAAATAAGCTAAGATTCAAATTGATGTCCTTCATTAAAGACACTATTTTTTCAGTGATTCTCCAGAAAAGTAAAAATATTTGAAATTTGGCAGGAAGACTTATTAAAAAGGAAGGATAAGTCTGTAGAATTTTACAAGTTATTTTTTGGCAACTGGAAATTGTTAGAAAAGGGAGAAAAACAGCCAGTGTTCAAGATATGAATCTCCATTCAATACGGGTCCGTACGGACAGTAATGTCTGAAAATAGCTTGATTTTGTCTTAGGGCCTAAAAAAAAAGGCGTTGTTTGCCTTTCTGACGACCCAAAATATCGGACATATTGAGTCGCTTTTTTTAAATTTTTTAATTTTTTAGGTTTTTTCTTTTTTTAAATACAAA
The DNA here is from genome assembly GCA_023653785.1 of Ophioderma brevispina. Taxonomy (NCBI): domain Eukaryota; kingdom Metazoa; phylum Echinodermata; class Ophiuroidea; order Amphilepidida; family Ophiodermatidae; genus Ophioderma; species Ophioderma brevispina. The sequence continues at coordinate 825 of JAMKCH010027600.1, forward strand.
TTAAAACTACCCCAAAATGAATTTTATTTTCCTGTAGGTATTTCATCATAAAATTGTGCGCTCAGTTTTTTTAAGGCAAAGACTAATCTCGATCCACTTTTTTTCTTTTAATGAAAGTTCTATTAGGGGATCCATGGGTGGCATAATTGAGGGAACCATCACTCAAGATACACTAAAAGGTTTGCGAAGTGTTTTTGGACAATTAGAGGGTGCTGATTCCGAATATTCACCATGCAAATCTGTCAAATGGTGGAAGTGGATTTTAAGGGGCATACCCGATTTTCCTTATTTATAATGATTAAAGGGTTTAAGAAGTGTTTTAGGTCCAATTGAGGGTGCTGATTGCAAAAGACACCTGTACCAAAATCACTACAATGATGGAAAGTGGATTTTTAAGGGAAATTACCGATTTTCCGTAATTTTTAAATATAGCGTTATCAAACCATGCCCACAATATCCACTTATTTGACTGAAAGGTTTCAAGGAAGTGTTTTTGGACAATTCGCGGGTTGCTGATTCCGAATATACACCATGCCCCAAAATTGTCAGTTGATGGAAAGTGAATTTTAAAGGGGCATTACCCGATTTTCCTGATTTTTTAAATATAGCTTATGAAACCAGTGCAAGATCCATTGACTAAAAGGGTTTAAGAAGTGTTTTTATGTCAATTTGAGGGTGTTTGAATTTCAAATAGACACCATACAAAAAATCACCACATGGTGGGAAAGTGGATTTAGGGGAATTACCCAATGTCCTTATTTATTTTTAAATAGCATTATCAAACAATGACCAAGGATCCGCTAATATGACTAAAGGTTTAGGAAGTGTTTAGGGGAATTGAGGGTGCTAATTTGAATATACACCATACAAAATCAACCCCATGGTTTTGTGTAAGTTGATTATAAAGGGGCCAAGACTTAATTTTCCTATATTTTTGAAAAAAAAAAGGATTATCAAGGAAATAAATAATTGGAGAGCACATAAAGGTCCCTCTGGAGATGGGCTGGCCTGATGATCATGTTTCATGTAATGTTTTGGTCTAACTGGTCATTATAAAAGCAAAAAAAAAACAAAAAAAGGAATTCTATTGACAATAGATTGAAAAATCAAATATTAACTTAATTTAAAGTAGTTAAGCGTTAAGAATTGTTTAATTTTTCTGCTCCAAATCTTGTCCTTTATGTGAGAGTTTTCAAGACGGATCGTATGCTTTCATCAGTTTCCAGAGAAAAATAAGTTGGGTTTTTTATCATACTTCTGGTAATTAATCATTACTTGTTTACCAAAGTTAATCGTAATTGAAAGAAACTGTCCGAAACTTTTTTTAGTGTCTAGAGTATTATTTTAAGTTGCTTTTTAAGTGGGTTGGGTATAAATACAATCAACAATTTCCTTTTTAGACCCATCAAAAATGGCAGGTTTTACAAAAATAGTTCAAATTGTGTTTTGTGATCCCCTATTAAAAAGGACGCATCCCATCTTTTTCATGCACCCATGATTTCTGAGAAAAATGGTATCCCCTCGGACAAGACTACACTCACTTCACCAGCTCATCTGAACGTTTTGTAATTTTAAAACCCTAATTATTTACGACAGGGGAATAAGGTGGTTATATTTATTTCAACTAACTTATCTTTTCCCGCCTTTTTAGAGAACATCACCGACATCATAATAATTATCTTGTTTAAGAACTATTATAAATGCATTTTGAGTAATTCATCATTTCGCAGAACATGTGGCAATATAACGTATGATCCAAACAGTGAGCGTAACCAGAGAGGGAAGGGGCAACCCCAGTTAATTTTTCCCTCTTGCCCCATGAAGCAAGGTAAGCACAGATTCATTGGGGATTTTTTTTACCGCCCCCCCCCCCCCAATGGCTCTTGCGCCTGCCTGTCTGCCTGCTCCCCCACAAATGAAAATGTCTGGGACACCACTGGATAATAAAATGGATCTCAAAAGTTCCAGCCTTAAAAATTGTTCTTTTGGTTGAGTTGTTCTCAAGATATGGTCCACTGAACAATAAGTCAGCAAAACAGACGTGGTCTACGGGAGCATCAATTTTCTTAAGGCTCAGTCACACAGCCGATTTTTTTGCTAGAAAACCACTTCCAGACTGCTCAATACTTGGTGCCCGCTTGCCAATTTTCAAAAATCGCGAGCAGTTTTTTCCTTTTTCCATATTAGTTTGGCAATGTCCCACGGGGGTAATTGTGGAAAGTGAAACCTGGTGGTGTACATTCACTCCATCACCATTGTCATTTCATTTAGGCCAATTTCTGTTAGGCATACTATGTCAATGTCATTGTTTATAGGTGTATTCCAGATAAGAAGTAGTCTTATTTCTAGCAGATGAGCGTTCCAAGACACATGTTCATTAATTACAATCCATTTCCCATGAAGTGGACAAGTGTAATCTAACTGAATTTGATTTGATGTTTCTTTCCACCTCGTTTTCCACGGTGCCGCCATCTTTTACGACAAGGCTTTTGGAGAGTAGGTCGGATGGATGTGTCACACATGGCTCGCGAGCAAGTTCAAGGAATCCAATGAAGTACTGTTTACAGTAGAATGGACAACTGGTATGGACTTTGTACTCATTTCCATGAAGTAGTAATGGAGAGTACTTGAATAATAGTGTGGAGCTGAAGTCACATTAGGTTGAGGTGGTAAACAATAAGGATTGATCAGAGACATATGATTTTCCACTTATCCACACCTGGCAGAATGGAAAGGTGATCATTTCCATCCACTTGATGTAAATCTGATTGATTGGATTCCATGGGTTGAAAAACATTAGGGCAGCATGGCCTATGCCAAGTGTACACACACATTCTTTTTGCCAGATCAAACCAAAAATACTTCAAAATGCTGGAAACACCGCATAGAGGTTTTCCAACTTTCGCCATCAGTATGTCTAGGCGGTGATAACTCTCATTATAACCAATCATAGAGCAAACCAAAGTCTAGAAAAGCCATAATTTCATGCTTTAGTGGGAAGCCTTTGTAGAGCAGCCTTTCAGCGCTGACACCTGGCACCCCCTAACGTGGTTATGTGAAAAAATTTGCCAACTTCTCATGATAAGGTTGGCCAAAATAGCAGAAGTCTGATAGCCCAGTCAAAATTCAAGTTGATCAGAGTTGAACTGGTTCCAACTGGAACCAGTTGAATCCAGTTTATCCCCATTTGAAATCCAGTTGATCCCAGTTGGATATCCAGTTGAATCCAGTTGAATTAGTCGATTCCGTGACGGAAAATGGAACATTTTTCAACTAGGTTTTTTACTGCCCAGTTGAACTCCGGACCAGTTACCACAGTGTAAAAATTTGAAACCAGTTAGTTCCGTCACGAAAATGGGAAACTTTCAACTGGGATCAACTGGAATTTTGACCTTGGAGTGGACAAAAAAAAAACAGTGATGGACTTGTCTAGTCGTGCACTTCAAATCATTCTGTTGATCCAACTGATCACATCCTTTTCCCTGATTTACACTCCTCTCCGACAATGATGTTCATAATCTTGTCTCTTGTTCCTCCACAAAGACTTGCCAGCTCGATCCGTTGCCAACATGGCTATTCAAACAGCACATTGACACCAGTCTACCATCTCTGACACGTATTATCAATTTGTACTCTTGCCTCAGGAATTTTCCCCAAGCTTCTTGGTGAAGCTATTATAACACCGATCCTGAAAAAAGCACTCTTGATCCTAATGAATTACAAATTATAACCAGTTTACATATGCTTAGCCTCTCAAAACTTCATTGAGAAAGTTTGTTGTCCAAACAAATATCTGATCATATGTCTTTGTATAATCTCAGTGAGCAGCTTCAGTCAGCTTACACTACCAACACCAAAGCACTGAGACTGCTCTCCTGAAGGTCAAATGACTGTTGTTTGCTGTGACAGGAATATGTGGTCTTTTTGGTTCTTCTTGACGTGTCCGCAGCATTCGACACTGTTGACCACAGTGTTCTTTTGTATAGATCCATCAAAGAATTGGTATTATTTACTCTCTAAAGTGGGTTGATAGTTTATTTTGAAAGTCAATAAAAGCTGTGTGTGGTATGAAGGGCAATATTCTTCTGCTACTCCATTATTGTAGGGTGTCCCGCAGGGATCTGTTAAGGGCCCTATTGACTTCATCATCTACACATACCCGTGGGTGATATTATCCGTAGTCATAATTTAGACTTTCACATATGGTGATGATGTCCAGCTGTATCCATCAGTCAATCCCAACGATCCCAATGCTGCCGGCCAGGGAGTCCCTTGCAAAGCTGTAACTCGTGCATAACTTATTTGAAAGACTGGATGAAATCAAACCCACTCATGCTCAATCATAACAAAACTGAATCTTTAAATAGCTGGTAGCGACAGGGTATCACAAATTACCTTCTTTTACAGCTTGGCAAATTGGGCAATAGTATCATCACCCATCAGTCATGTGCGGACCTTGTATCCTGTTCGACACTAACTGACCATTTCCAAACAACTGAGTGCTATAATCTCTTCTGCCAACTTCCAACTACGCAACCTTTAATAGACTGCGCCGCTTGCTGTGAAATCAAGACAAGAACCAAAGTAGTACGTGCCTAATTCTATCACGCTGGATATGGCAAGCCCTTCTTATGGGACAAACATCACATGAACTCAACCGTCTTCAGTCCATCCAGAACAAATCTGCCAAACTTATTTTCCTCCTGCTGTAGATGTATAGCCCTGGTCCACTGCTTCACGCACTACATTGGCTCCCTGTTCGTGAACGCATCCTCCTTCAAGCTATGTCTCTATGTGTACAAATCAACTGAATGGGGGTCATGCTCCACACTATCTCACTGACAGCTTAAAACTGAAAGCCAGACCATCACAGGTACCAGTCACTCGCTCGTCTTCTGACACATCTCTTCTCTCCATACCACTTACCAGGAGACATATTGGTGACAAAGCTTTTTGCTCTGCAGGGGCTTCCACTGTGGACATCTCCTCGCCACATCCGTGATGCCCCCTTGATAGTTTTTCAAACAGGTTTTAAAAGCATATCTCTTTCCCATCAAATACTCTTACCTGGTTTTCTTTTGTTGTTTTTTCATGTTTGGGGTCATATTTGTTGCGCGGATCATATTTTGGAATTGGCGTATTATAAATTCTGGTTGTTATGGTTGTTAAGATCGTGGACTGTTCTGTACAATCTTCTGTATTCTTACCGATTATTTGCTAAAAAACGCTTCCACACTGTTCAAAACTGGTTTCGATTGGCAATTTTTTCGAAAATCGTGAGTAATTTTCCTTTCTCAGGTGTAATTTTTTCGCCAATCTGGGAGTGTCCCGGTACAGTCTTCTGCAGTTTTGTGTGGTCGGAAGCACGGGGCAAATTTAAAAAACGGCCACAATTTTTTCTTGACCGCAACATGTCACAACTTGTCTTCACTGTTAAGTTTTGTGACTGATTTGGGAAACTGAACAAGTGCCATGCTTATCTTGTTGTATTTTTCTGATCGTTCCTACTCTAGGCGATTGAGCACTCTTGTCTTGTAAGTTTTGTAAGTTCGAACAAGACTGACAGCCGTAGGGTGGGGCACTTGTATCAAAGGTGGATATGATGCTTGAACAAGAAAACACGTAAAAAGGGTGTCTTTTTCAAAGACGCGATGTACGCGCGTACATTGATTTAGGGTATCACAACAGCAAAATGTGAAAAAAGGGTATGTTTTTCTTAAACCATGAAATTGTATACTACCAATTAGCGAGATACAAAAAGATAAAAAATATTATATAAGCAACGCCATAATAAAGGGTATATTAACCAACACAATGAATTGCTTAATTGTTTTAGGTAGCAAAAAGTGACGAAAAAAAAACTTCTTTAATGTAGCAAAAACAGACAAAAATACTTGTTTAGGTATGTTTTTTAATCGTGGAAAACTATTTAGGGTGCATTTTGTATGTCATGTTCACGCATCAATCCACCTTTGAATACAAGTGGCCCCCCGGGGGGATGCGAGCCGATTTTGAAAAAAAAAACAATGTTGTCTTGTGTAGTTGGGAGAGGTGGGTGTGTCGCGGGTTGTCTTTTATGTGACTATAACCTTTTCTGGTGTCAACAACTTGGCGAACAATCGACGAGCCGTCTTGACAGCGAAGGTCAAACTTGTGCCGTCGTTTTCAAGGTCTGTGACTGATCGTTTTGAAGAACAAGTGGCGCGCCAATTTAAAGATTTGATCTTATTGATTTCATGATGCTGTCGCCAGCCCCACCATTGTCAGTTGACGACGGGGCGGAAACTAGAATACGAATCATTGGTCGGATTAAAAAATGCACATTTTGCAAGTTGAACATGACTGCAGACGATTTGAAAAAATGCGGTCTTATGTAGTAGAGAAGAGGTTGGGAGGTGGGGTCGGGAGATGTCTGGTGACTCGTACCTTGTGGAATGGAAATCCCCAATGCCCCCCAAATCGAAGTAGATCGTGTTCTACCCCCCCACCTTGTCGCAAAACCCGGTGGTGTGGTGAGGGTGGTGGGGCACTCAGATTAGACCCTCTTTTTAACTTTTTTTGTACACAATTACCCCCTTTTTGTGTGTGTCTTACCCTTTTACTCAATAACCCCTTTTTTAAAATTTCAGATACTCAATAACCCCCATTTTCTTCTTTCATGCACCATTGCTACCCCACCTTTTTTTTTTTCACAAGTTGCCATAAAAGTATCCACTTTTTAAACAAGGTTGAAACATCAAATCAAAATTGCACACGCTACGCGCACATTTTGAACAATTTTATAATTTAATGCAATTTGATCGGGAAGAGAGCACTTCTATTTGAACTTCAGGGTGCTACCTCAATGGCCCCTCCTTTAAAGTTACATACTGAATGACCACCCATTCTTATTCAGGTTGTGTTACTGAATGACCCCTTATTTTTTGGTCATTTTTTACCTGAAAGGACCCTACTTTTCACTGCATGGCCCGAGACACATAACCGTCTCTTCAGATAGGCAGTGACCCCGGGGGGAACTTTTAGACTGAAGATCAGACCTGAAATTTTTCATAGCATAATCAAGCCTTTGTTGTTATCACGGTAAAAGAGGGTGTAACTAAAATGCTGCCGAGACTGGAAGTCAAGTACTTATTTGACTTGTCAAATTGAGAACTTATAGTTATGAAACGGAATTAGTTAGTGCTTTACTTTATTAGTACTGATGCTGTCATTGTTACAAAGTTGTCACCATCCATGTGTAAGGGTTTAATGTGCAATATTAATATTCACCCACTTTGGTTGCTTTACTTCACTTAGCTCTTAAATCAGGTAGTACCCCTTGCATCATTTAGCGGTACAGGTTTTCATAAATTTTAATAAAAAAAATCAAACAAATTTAATTACCATTGACCTTTAATGTGACATTGAAATTTTCTTGAAGATGTGCATACTTGTATCGTATTAAAAAAAGCTATGTTTATCATAAAATCGGGTAGTGTCCCTTTAAAACAAGAATTTCACCACTTTCCACCAAACTTATCAATTTTGCATGCAGCAGATTGAACTCAGCACCCTCGAATTGACCTAAAACACCTCTCAGATCTTTAGTGTATCTTGAGTAGGGTTCAACCTTATTTTGAGCCTTTTAGGCTTGATGGATCCCCTAGTACTACGTATATGTAGACATTCATGTGTAAAGATGGAAAGGGGATGAGATTCAGCATTTTATACAGGTCGTTTGATGAACATAGGAATGTGTAAAAATAACAGCGTGTATGTTTGATTATTTTTTATCTACATCGTATTCATTCACCAAAAAGTGTAGGACAAATAAAAAATAAAAAATAAAATGAGTTAATTTAATGAGGTTGAACAAAACAAACATCAAATTTGATATAATTTTTGACACATTTTTTGAATATTATTTTTAATATAGTCCATGAAATACATGGTACAATGCTGGCAACCTTGTGTGTGATTTAAAGATGGCATCTGACAGCTACACTCTGCGCTTCTGCTTCACAGCAATAAATATGGTGCTTCTGTTGTATTTAACCACATCGCATCTGTCAATTTGGTTGCTACATTTGACAGTTTGTACCAGAAATACATACTAGATACAAATATTCCGTGCTACAGTTGCAAATGGTATTGGTGGCTGCACTACCAAATGGTCCTTGGCTTGGCAGAATGTTGGTCGCGGTGAACTCATTTTGTTGTTTTGAAAGACATTAAACCTGTTAAAATTTGAAGACATTGCATTTCTCTTGCGTCTTGTATTTAAAAAAAAAAAAAAAGATCGACTGACCGACCCTCCCGATTTTCAGGCCAAAAGGGCAAACAAACATTTTTTTAGGCCTTATTAGGGTGCATTCAGTCTTATCACTTGCAGGGTGTGTTAGGACATATACACTTGTCACAGACATGCACAATTCTGATTTTTGATGATTTTTTTTTATTTTCCGATTTAGCAAATCGCTGATAGTGCCTTTAAGAATATCACAACTTTGTAATAATATTCCAGTACAGGTGTGATTTTACATAGTATCCTTTCCACCACTTGACCCCTGAAGTCAATGCCTGACAGTTTGCCAAAAACTTGCGCCTGAAGTAGACAGGGCAATAATCCTGTTTTCCCGGGGTGGTGGGGGGTGTTGGGGCTGAGTGGTACAGAACAAAATATTACTCTATAAGTCAGTCTTTGGTTCACAAAATGTTTGGATGCAAGGAATGAGATAAACATTTATGCAGATATATACTTCCCTAGCCGACATCACATCTCCGTCTAGTATGCAAAGGTCACTGGTTCGAATCTTTTGTGGCGTCTTTAATTTACAAATGCATGCAAGTACAGTAAACTGCCACAATAGTAGAGAATTTCACAGAATTAAATGTGCACAACAACATCTACTGGTGAAAAATGCAAATCGCAAAAATGCATGCAGAATAGTGCCAGTCTATTATATAATAAAATATAATTATAGTAGGATTCAATTTTTCTTAGCTTATGAGTGTGTAACATGTCTATGTGATAAACACTTGACATCATAAAACAAATATGTTCGTTAAAGGGAGCGGTGTGAACGTGTAGAAATTTACAATTCAAGGATTCAAGGATTCAATTTATTCAGCATAACATATCGTACTTGACAGAAATGAATAATACAGTATATAAAATAATAATAATACATAAAGTGTCAATTGCAAACTGTGCTAAAAATGAACAGGTGAGGGATATGATATGCTAGGACCAGTAATGGACAACCCTATAGGGCTTATAGATATCGCTGGCCCTGTAAACCAAACAAGTAGAATATACTCAATATTACAATAATGACACAAGTAGGGGATGATATAAAATATATCATAGGTAAATATACATAACAAAGAAACAAACAAAAACAAACAATATATCTAATGCTAAACAAACACTTAACGGGAATATAGGATACGAGAAATGGACAAGGACAGACTTTTCAACATATCTTGCTGAGGTATGTAATGCAATCGCATATGCGGAGCAGAGGTTAGAAAGAGGTAAAGGTGAAAAAAAAGTAAGAATTAGAATAGAAATGAAATGAAGAAACAGTGAGGAGAGAGACAAAAGGACTTTGGGTTAATTAATTAATAATTGTACTGGTTGAATGAAATTTTTCTTCATTGAGCTTTACAAGTATTTTTGTTTGTATTGTTGTGATGGAATTCCTGGTAGATCATTCCAAAGTTTTGCCGCCGTGAATGAATAAAGTACTTTTCAGAGGAAGATTTTGGGAGGGAAGAGGAAGTTTTTCGGCTTGTCTGGTGTTAAGCTGTAGATTTGTCTAATTAAGTGGTAAAATCATTGCTGAAGTTTGAGGTAACGATTTTGGTGATAGTCCAAACATGAAAGAGCGCTGTTTGAATTGGTTTAAGGTGCTCTAATTTAAGTGTTTTTAAGTGAATTGAAATAATGCAAAGTGTGAGTTCTAGGGGGTGAGTTTGTGATAGTGCAATGGCCATTTCTGTGTTATGTGTTAGTTTGGTGAGTCGTGAATGGTATTGGAGGCCCATAATGATATTACAGTAGCTCATGTATGGGAGAACTAGTGTGTTGTAAAGTGATTTAAAGGTGTAGTCTGGAAGATTGTGTTTAACTCTGTAGATTTTAACCACTTGACCGTGAGACGCTTTGGTAGTGACCGAGTTGATGTGTTCATTCCATGTTAGTTTATCGTCGATTGTGATGCCAAGAAATTTGGTTTAGTTACCTGGTGAGATTGTCGTTATCTATTGTTGTATGTTTTGATTGTGGTTGGTGTGTGTGTGAGAGAAAAGCTGTAGTTAGTTTTTTTGAAAACATTGTAGAGAAAGTTGTTGGCCCGAAACCAGTCAGTGATTTTGCGAGTTCCGTGATTCATGCTTTTAAAAAGCGCATTAATGTTAGGGTTTGAGAGGCAAATGTTTGTGTCATCTGTAAATAAGATTAGTTTTAGTGTTTTAGATATGTGTTGTGATGTCATTCATAATAAACTGATGAAAAGTAGGGGGTCCAATGATTGATCTTTGCGGGACCCGCCAACGTGATAGGTGTTGATGTATGATCGGTGGAGTGTACGTAAACTGATTATGAGCGGTTAGTTAGGTACCTCCTGCCCACTCCACTGCTACTCCACGGACACCGTCATGAGAAGCTTGTGAAAAGAATGTTTTGGTCAATGGTGTGTCTGAAAGCCTTGGAGAGATCCAGGATTACCCCCATGGTGTGGAGTTTGTTTTTATGGCAAGTTTGGAGTGTTGTTGTTAGTTCCAGGAGTGCCATTAAGTTGAGCGTTTGGGCCAAAACTGTATTGTTCATCGACAAGAATGTTGTGTTTATTGAGGAATGTAGACAGAATGTGGTACATGATTTTTCCCATTAGCACATGACGCTTTGGTGGTCTTCCAACATGCCTCTTTCAAATTGCAGGCAATGCTTCTACACTTCAAAATTGATACCTTTTTTTTATAATGATGAAGTGTGTCCGTGCACCTGCCGAGCCATATGCCGCTAAACGCGGCAGAATGGTCCATAATTAGGGACATTTCTGACAATGAATTTGGCAGACACTAAACACATTCGGTTTTCTGTAGGGACCGCAGAAATAAGGAGACAAACCCAGAATGGCTACACCTATTTGGAACTGCTATTTGGTTTTTGTATAGCACATGCAAAAAAAACAACCTTTCAGTGGTGCATTAAAGGGCATTTTGTGATCCACAGCGAGCCCCGTCCCCCAATTTTACTTAAAATTGAGATTTTTATCATCTCAACCATTGCCCTAAGTATAATATGAGTTCCTAATCTTCATTAGCATAACAGACAGGGGGCAGTTGCCCCCCTCAGAAGCTTGACCAGGAAAAAAAGTTGAAATCATACTAAATCAGCCTTTTTTTGCCTGCTCACTGGGAAATTTTCACTTCCAACCGGGATAATCTGCCTCAAAACTGTGAACTGCCCCGATCTCTGACAAGTGACCCTGTTACGCCCTGGTTATCTACAAGTGAATCCATCCACTATGGAAGAAGAAATTGTGATTTTGCGGTTCGATAATAAACAGACAGCCAATTTCAACACAGTGGCAGGTGGAGCCATGTGTTAACAATATTATTGGTAATAACATTCAAAAAACAATGCCTTCACTTCTTTCTCGCTTCCTTTCTGTGAATCAACTGAACTTTGGAAATATCTTTCCTCAGGGATGTTAGTAAACCATACAAGTCATACACAAACAATGAGTTTGCTAGAATCACAAAATGCCCACCTTTAAGCATTAATTCTTAAAATCTGTGTGCAGATGCTGAACATGCCAATGCATGAGGCAAATAAAATATTTAAATGTGTGACAATGCGGTTATGAGCATTTAACAAAAATACCACTTCTCCTGAACATTTACTAATAGACCCAAACCCTGCATCCATTGCAGGACAAAAAAAATACATGGGTCACATGCTTGGGACCGCTGTGTCACCTGCCGTCACGGTTTTGTGAATGATGGCCTAACATGACCTTTGACCATGATGTGTGACCTTTGACCTCATAAAATAATGCGGGTTTGCTGTAAACTCCATAAGACAGCGTTCAGCTTTGACTTACGTTTAGCGGACACGGGGTTGTGAAAAAAAATATTTAGGGGTGAAAACACAAAATTCTTGATTACTGAAAGTGTTTTCTAATGAGTAAAATGTCATATATTCTCAGATTTTTGGCCTTTAAAACCCCATATTTTTCACTTGATTGTGGAGAAAAAATTCAGTGGTTTTGGCAATTTAGCCAAAAATGGCCGTTTTCGGGTGTACAAAAATTTTGACTGCCAATTTCCTGTGAGTGTAGAATGAAATCTACCTAGTAGTGACTAATTCTTTTGCTAATCAGGTGACAGGGTACATTTGTAATATTCAAACCATTAAATGGGATCAATCTATTTGGCCTTCAAAACGGTGAGTTTAAGGCTAAACAAAATAAAACTTGCTATTGGACAAGACCTCCCTATAGAAGAAGGAAGGAGTGGAGTTACTATTTGTGTACGGTATAAGAGAGCCCCAAGGATGTGTGGTTCGCTCGCCTGTGTGTGTCCACCAGTTTTGAAGGACTATTTTTTTTTTAATTTTTGCAAGTTTTAACTTTTGTTTATTTACAGAAAACTTCATGCTGCTTGTACAGTGCTATGGGAAAATTTTCAAGTAATAATATTAGCATTTTTATTCAGATTCAGTTTCTACCACAAAATTCACCCTAGAATGGTAGGTAAGTAGGATATCTTTCCCTTTAAGTTTCAACCATTCTGTCCACCAAACGTAAGTCAAAGATTGAATGCTGTCTAAACCCAAGTTGTTGCCAATTTCAAATGAGGTCATTTACATTTCACAGCATATTTTACACTGACCTTACATGATCTTTACCTTGGTATGTGACCTTTGAACTCATCACCATGAGGGAAATCACATATTCAAGAACCTATGACTCAAGTTTGGTTTCCAATTGAACTTACAACTTTCAAATGAGGTTCAATTTTACCATTTCAGCCTATTTTACCACTTGAACTCACCTACCTTAACCTCAGTATGTGACCTTTGTCCTCATCAACAAATGCACCTGTGACCCAAGTTTTTGGTTTAAATCACAGATTTCTATTTATAACACTAATAGCGAATGCCAGCTCAAAAGCCGTAACCATCTTTTTCTTCCCGCAGTGCGTACTTATTTCCATACGTGGTGTACCAATTTATCATATATTCCTGATTTCCATAGCGTGTGTACCAATTTATTTTCAAATGGATGACCGTACTGAATATTCATAATTTTCCAAACACGGTTACGGTGGCCCTCCTATTCTTCAACATGGGCGTACGGCATCTTGTTTTCTATAGTCTAATGGTTTAAATCCATCTTAAGTATGTGGCTATTGCCGCCTTTACATCAAATGTTAACCCTTTTTCATGACAACATACATCAACACAGACAACAACAGTGGAACAAATTGATTTCTATGTGTCTTCCTGCCTTAGGGCAGGCGCACAAAATGATGGACAGAAGAGACCAGGTTCTCCCTCTCTATTTAACTGTGTGTATGGACATCAGATATCCTCTTTGTGTGTATAGTGTGAAGTTTTTTCATAAAGTATTGCATGCGGTGCATGTGTGTGGTGTGTGCATGATCAGTGTTGTTTTGCGATTGTGTGTGTGTGTGTGTGCATACATCAGGGAGGATGGGGTGTGGTGTGCATGATTACATGTGTGCGTGATGATTGTGTGCACATGCATGTGTGCAATATTTGGGTGTTGGTATTTATGCCTATGTGTGAGGTGTTGTTTTGGTAAGTGCATGGATGTTAGTGGGAATACATGTGATGGTGATGGTAGTTGCTGTAGCTTTGATATGGCCAAAGGTTACTTGAAGGATTGAAAAATTTTATCCAGGGAAACAACAAAACAAGACAAGAGTAATAAATGTGAATCTACCAATTATTTACTTTAAAGCCCTAAGATTATTAGTGAAACATTCTCCATGACAATACCATGGTAAGTCGGAAAGGGTGAGGTTATGTTTGCGAGATGGTTCAAAATATCATCACAAAAAGGTCATTGGGATCATTGAAAATGTTAATATGTACTTAAAGGTATGTAGATTTTAGCCACCAGTATCAATGTATTAAACTGGATGCATTATGGATAGCCAAGTGCATTATATACCATGCAAATAATAAGCAGTGTACTTGCTGTGGCACCTTAAGAAATGTGAGATAATTAGCAAGCATGAAGTGTGGAATTCTCGTTTGATCGATCAATGAACAAATCAGGCAAGTTGTCAATTCAGACCTAAAAAATGGTATTGTGAAGAGGAATCCTTTCCTGCAAATTTAAGGTAAATTTTGCCCTTTTCAGTAAAACAACAATGTAAAAAAGACGTGAAAGGAATCAGTGTGGGTATGCAGATTGTGTGTGTGTGTGTGTGCAATTAGTCCAACTTTAAAACAAACAGCACAGGTTCAAATATCCAAGTTTGAGCCCGCACTCTCATACTTTAAATTGGTTGCCAATACCTACTCGTAAGCAAATACCAAAAATAATGTGGTAATCCATCGGATTACCAAGTTAGAAATTTTGGTAATCTGCCACAAATTTTAGTCATCTGTAATTTTCTTTTTTTATGTTAGTTATCAACCTTTACACTTTAGATGTCAAAAAATGATTAATGAAATGCAAAAGTCACCATCTTACCAAATCTGTTAGACTTGACAATCAATTAATCAAACAAACCAATCAATTTACAGGTCAAATTGTGTTAAACTTTACTCTTCAGTTAACAACTAGAAAGACTGAACTAAGATTTATGTTTTTATTTTTATTTTTTTATGTTGGTGTATTTAGGGATTCAAACATGTTACAGAGTGGTTCATCACAAATCAACAACGATGCATCCATGCGTCCGCGTATTTTTATCGCGCGAGGGCGGCTTTAGCCGCCCGAGTGGGATAAAAATACGCGGACGCATCAGATGCAGAGTTGTTGATTTGTGATGAACCACTCTGTAACATGTTTGAATCCCTTTCAACAACGAAAATCTTCTTGAAAAACTTAATATCGTGTATAGAGGAACATAATTATTCTCACTATAATATTAAATTGCTCCCAGTTCACGGAAATCTTTCCTCGTTAAAATATTTTAGCAAAATCTAAAGCAAAGCGATAGTTTTGGCAAGTTTGTTGCTTTGCAGTTTGCACCTGGTGTCCTAGCGCGTACTCAGAGTTCCAAACGTGACGAACAGTGCGTCGACTTAGGCGTACCGCGTAAACGCACTTCCGTGAACACTGCGCCGGGCGTAACGCGCTAATTTGCATATCAACTGTGGGTTGATAACGAATCAACAACGGTACGCTCCTGTACTAAGAGATACGGTGAGTTGTTGAACTTGACATTAACAGCTGGAGATTACGCTGACAAACTGGGTGCCACAGACAGCACACCAGGGTATACAGGGCAGTCCATTGTTCTCTGACAGCCAAGGAATTCCCTCTCGGAATAGACTGTATGTAGTCATGGCTCATCTGTCCCATGTCTTTCAGATGCAACCCTTGGGAGAGCAGATAATTGGTTTTTCACGTTCCTACTGAGATTTGAACCTCGGACCTTCTGTAACAGAGGCAAAGACCTTAACCATGGTGCCACATTCCTCCCTCGCTAACTTAAGTAAACTTCATTCAGAAATTTTACTGATGGTTATCTTTTTCACTCTCAATTTTTTGAATGAAGCTTACTTAAAGGTGCGTTTTGTGATTCCAGCACCACCTGTTTCATGTTCTATAGATATCATTGAGAAAAGCTTATTCACAACTTTTTAGCCGATCCCGTTCATGCGGTTTTGTGTTATGAGCAAATGCTCGTTCCCCACGGTCCCATAGGTCCCTGTGCTATAATTTCTGTCCGTTTACGGACACAAAATACAAATTGCAAATTTCTTACAGATCCGACCGAATTTGCATGTAAGATTGGTACACGTGGATTACTAATGTTAACGGTTCAGATGATATAAAAATCTCAACTTCTTTGAGGTAAGTCGGGGGGGCGAGGCTGTGGATCACGAAATGCCCCTCTAAGTTAGCGAGGTAAGTTGGTATCAACTTGGAATGAAAATCAAGTGATTTTTGGACATCAGAATGTGGTCATCCACCAGATTACCAGCAGGTTAAAACGGGTCATCCGGCGCTAGTTTTGGTAAATTTGGATGACTAGATTGAATGCCGATACTCGTTTCTGCAGGTTTTCTCTGAGAACTGTGATTTCCTCCAGCATCTAAAATCAAATTTCTTTCCATAAATCTGTCCTTGCTGTTCTGTGGGCATCCCTTAAACATTACTGCATTTGCAATACTTCTGCCTGTCACAATACTAAATGTTATAAATAATAAATATTCTTACCTTCCTGTACTCAGCATAAATTCTTATGCTAACCCTAGCCTTAACCCTTAAAGCAATAATAGCACATTTTTTTGAAGAGCGCCCCCAATTTTTCAAAAATTTGAGATTTTTACACGGTTGCATTGGTAACTGGTAAGTAAACTATACCTGTGAATTGTTAAGCTTGAAATGTCTATGTGTCACAAACGAAGGAATTTTGTAATTAGAATAATTATTGTCGGAGATCTCCGATAATAATTCAAAGCTGCTGGAAACAGCCTCCAATGCAAAATTGCGGAAAATACCACCATGTACTGTCTACGCTCATCCGTAGGTTGTTTTATTGGTTCAGGCAAGTCCGTAGAGGTCATTTCGTTGAGGTGGCACTATTAAGAATAGACGGACATAACGTGCATTTCCAGCTCTGCCGTTTAAGTCCAATTGGGATCCCAATCAATTATACATCGCGTATTTTCTGATAAATATGCAATTTTTTTTTAGCATCTTGTTCTCAGGTATAGTTTTTCCTGATAGGGAAAATTTACCATCACTAACTGTGCAAAAATATCAAATTTGAAAATTGGGGCGCTCTTCAAATATGTGCCCATTTTGATGTAGTCTAAAACCCTAACCCCTAATCACAGACCCCAATCCTAAATCTAACCTAGAGTGTGGACCACACTTTTACATGACATTGAGAGCCTTACAAGCTTGTTGCTAACACCTGATTGTAATTATGGTTCCCAGGGAAAAATACTGGGGTAAGCCTTTTCTGGGTTACTTGAGGGTCAGGTGACACCACAATTTCCCATAAAAAGGTTAAAAGTTATAGTACAAGTTAGGGCCTATATGAAAGTCATGGGGCAGATGAAGATTGAGAGACACTATCATCACTAAACACTCCATGTGAAGCGTGGATGATTAACCTAAAATCTCTGCCTGGGAGTCAATTAGAATCGACAAACTTTTCAAAATGATAAAAAGGTCATGACTATATTTGAATTCAGCATAGAAGAAAATGCACTCAAGTGAGTCCAATCCTCCCTGAATTATGAACAATTTCTTAAATCATATCAACACTTTATTCAACTCTGCTTCCAGCAGGCACTGATATCAGGTTTAAGTACCTCGTTACTATAAGGGACTAGCCAGTGATTGTCATTCTGCCATCAATAAAACTCATATTAAACAGGCGAACTAAGATTTACGAGATGGGCGTCGTGTAAAATATGTCCTCGACGCAATGTAGAGATCATTAACATGCAATAAATGCAACCCTACAATGTATGTATACCAAATGAACACCCCAAATCCCACTCCAAGACACACCACCCGTTACCCCACCAGTCCCCCTCCCCGAAACCCCACCGTCATCCACACCCCACCCGTCCCCGACACACCACCCCACCCATCCTCCCCGAGACACTACCACCATCCCTCCCTCCCTGCCTCTTTTTTTTTAAAAAACAAACACAACACCCCACCCTTCCTCTCCCGACACCACCATCCCCTCCCAACACCAACCCCCACCCTGAACACCCCACCTGTCCCTACCCAACAACCCACCCTCCCCTCGCAACACCCCACCCATCCCCCTCCCAAGACACCCACCCTCCCTCCCCTCGCCGAGTACCCCCCTCCCCTCACCATCCCCGAGACACCCCCACCCATCCCCTCCCGACACCCCCTCCCCCCTCCCTCCCGGGACACCCCACCTTCCCTCCCGACACCCCACACTCCCCCTCCCCCAACACCCAAACCCCACAAACCCTGTCCCCTCCCCGACACCCAACCCAGCACCATCCCAAGTCACCCCACCCCTTACCCTCCCCGGGACACCCCCACCCTTCCCCTCCCGACAACCCACCCATCCCCATCCCCAACACCATACCCCCACCTAACAGACCCCCCACAGTCCCCCCTCACCGACACCCCACCAATCCCCCTCACCAAAGTCACCACCCCTCCCTCCCGGTCACCCACCCTACCCTGCCCCGAGAGACCCCACCCCTTACCCTCCCGAGGACACCCCCAAACCCGCCCATCCCCTCCATGACACCACAGACCCCTAGCCCGATGCACACCCGACCCCTCCCGACCAACCTCACAACCCACCTCAGAAGAGCACCCACGCCTCAACCGCCCAGAGGATACCCCACCCTCCACCGCCCCAATAGAGACACCCCACCCTAAACCTACAGAGCCTCCACCTCCCCTCCCCGAGACACCCTACCCCACCCCCTCCCGAACACCAACTCCTCCCTAACACGAACCAAAACCCACCCCTCCCCGTGCATATCCAATTGTACAGTTTCAGAAAACCCACAATGGATAAAGCCCATTATGAGTATTAATAGATCAATGCATCAGAAATGCCCCTTTACAAAATTGGGCATGCAATTTCACAAACCAAAAATAGCACTTTGACCCCAATTACAATCACACAAAAGATGTAGGGCAGAGTGGTCTTCACAGAGCGAAGGAATTTGTCCGATGTTACGCTTTAGCGTAAAGCAATTTATGAATATTTATTTAGTCATTGCCCTCCTGATAAGCATATATATCAACACTTTCAAATGGCAAAAGAGATGCGACCATGATGGCTTTCATGCAGTGAGAGGTAAATTTTGAGTATCCGATGCAACGTTCCTCCAAAATACTAGTAGCGATTCGCCAATTTGTTGCATATTAATTAGTCATTGCATATGTATTGCCAACAAAATAAGCCCAAATCAATCAGGTCGAGAACTCTTAAACCCGTTCCTCCACCAAGTTACACATTAGACGCCTTTACAGAAACTACAGATAACTGCGATACAAGCCTTGCGTGTGAAAATTTTCTTAAATTACGCAAATTAGAACTTAAGTCGAATATTTTATGCTCAAAAAATCAGTAGAAAACTATCAACCCGCTTTTTTCAACTAGTTACCTATCGTCAGCCCTTACGGAACTCCAGATAAAGTGTACACAATATGGCCAAATGTTGACCTTTTCTGTGCGGTATTGACCTTTTTCCTTGGACTTCTTTCCCTAACCCCGACAGCCCAGACGGACGGACCCTGGGGAATGAAGTACATGGTTAGTAGGGGGTTGGGTTGTACCATCCTATAATATACCCAAGTTTGGCGACTCTAGCTTATCCAGAACACAAGGATATGCCCTAAAGTTTCCAGGGTTAAACCTTTTTTGTCATGGAAGTACTACGGGAATCTTCCCCATACATACGGACGGACATACGGACGGAGTACATTCTATGTCCCTCTCAGAACTTCGATTGGCGGGAACAAAAAAACACTGCAATGTCTGTGTGCTAACAGCCTGCAAGTGTGGTTTAGCGTGAACTTCATCGTATTCCGAAAAAACAAAATGCGTGTATTGACTGGACTTTATATGGGTCAAAGCAGGGGCAGCGCCAGGGGGTGCAGCCCCCCCCCCCCCCCCATGTGAGTTTCAAAAAATTGGGAACCTTGGCAAAACCAACAAAAAAAACAGGTTTTTTTTACGGAATAAAGTCACAAAATGGGGTTTTTTTAACCAAAATGAGGTATTTTCTTGTTTCGCCCTACTAATGATTTTTTTTTTTTTACCCTGGCGCTGCCCCGGGTCAAAGGCCAATCGAGATCAAAGAATCTTTTCCCTGAAAATGTCAAAGATTTTGATAGGGCTACAGGGTCTATGGGGGATCCCACTCAAAGCTCTGCTAAAACTTGAGCTGATTAACATAAAGTAAATGTATATTTCCTGTTGTAAATTTCCCATCACAGAATTTATAAAACTAATTTGAAACAAATCCGGTCATATAAATCTTACCTCATGAACATTGAACAGCCTTTTGCTCTCATGACAACTAAAGAATTGTAGATGACAGAGCATACATAACTGTCTTAATCCTAGGACATAGGAACCATGTCTATACACCTTAATCCTGTATGAAACCATTTAAAAATTTTAACCCCGTTTTATTAATTCACCCCTTCCCCATCTCAAAAAGTCTCAAGGATGACAAAATGCATCGTACGAGATGGTATATCGCAGGTCGGTCCATGTTGCCTTAGAAGTAGAAACCATCAAAATCATTGTGTACAGACTTCTTATGCAATGGTTCATTAATTAGGGGCACGTGGCGTAACAGCTTTTTTCCGGGGGCAAAGGGGGCACATAATATATTAAAATGTGTTAGATTAGTAAGCCTATGTTGTTTCCATGATTGGTGTGGTGCAGCTAATTCACTAAATTTCTTCAGGGGGCAGCTTTCCCCCTGCCCCCGTGGGTTATCCAAGTGCAATATGGGCCTACAGAGGACTATCATTAAAGAGTGACAGGAGGAGATTGTTTGAGGCCATGGATACAAATTCTCTCAAATTGCACTTGTCGGATGAAGACCGAACCGTTTCTGAAGGGATTGGAACAAAGCACGAAAGAAAACGCAAACCTATGTTTGAAATTGCCTGACTATCGTAATGGTCCCCATAGAAACCAGCGCTTTGAGTTCTGTCGTGCAAGACGAAAGTACTCTAACTAATAATCTGCATTAAATAAAGACGGCGTACTCGTCTTATTCACTTCAGGTGTGTCTAATCCATGGAAAGCCCTTCCAAATATGCAAAAAGCCCGGGTTCGAAAAAAAATTGGGGGGCTTCTTCTGGAAATCCCTCATGTCCTTTAAGTAGTTGTTTTAGTTGTTCCCTCATTATCCATACTGTTTGTTTATGGTCTCTCTCGTGACTCCCAGGATCATATTTCCATTATGTTTGGATTCTCATTTTCATTTTCCTGGCCACACACTTAGGTCATTCATGGTGGCAAAACACACTGATTGAAGAGTTTCCTTCTGTTTTCAAGCAAATGGACATTTCTTTTCATAGAATATGGTTTGTCTAGTTGATGAAAGATGACACCATGCTTTTTGTTTTTTGATTTCCTGATTTTGGTTTACATCTGGTCAGATTTCGTCTAAATAAAAAATATTTATGTCCAGTGTTTCACTTTGATTTTTGATTTCTCGATTGACAGTATGCATTAATTAGTCAAACATGACCTTTGTTTTGTCATATATTTTTTTTACTTTTCTGGAAATTTATGTTGTATGGACTTTTGTTTGCTCTCCATATCAAGATCTACTATCATTTCTTCTAGTTCATCTGCAGGTCTCAGCGAAAATAATGTATCCTCAGCCCATAATCTTAGGTTGGTTGATCTTTCCATGATTTTAATTCCTTTTCTTCCGCTTTCTTAAATTATTTCTCCTACGGCTATGCAACGGACTGAGAATTGTAGGTGCTTTGCTATATGTTTCTCCCTGGTTGGACACCCTTTGATAAGAATTGGTGCAATGTCTCATGAATTGTATTGTAGGCATTGGTGTAGTGCTTTCATATTCTTGATATAGGTGGTTTCTATACTGGGTATTTCCTGACCGGTGATGGCATTTAGTTCCACAGAAATCAAAGGCACTTTCTCTAGTCTATTTATAACCCCTAAGCATAGGGATAGTGTATTCCTACATTTTGATGACTTGTTATTGTTTGTTAGATGATCTTTGGTTGAAACCTCTAAACTCAGCATTATTGTGATTATCCCTAACTGTATAGGAGATAGCCTAATTTAATTATCTCATGTTTTCATCTTGATTGGACGCCCTTGACCCCAAAACCCCATCTGTAAAGTTTCGCACCAATATTTCAATCCATTTTGATATGAAAGCTGAAACATGATTTTGTGAGCCCATAGAGTACTCTGTAAAATTAATATTGATTGACCAAAATGGGCATATTTTCACTCATAACATCCAAACCAACATCTTTTATCTCTAAGATTTCACAAGGTAAATGAGAAAAATAGTAGCTATCTTCAGACACCAAAATATTGTCCACTTCCGGTAAAATCAAGGGTTATGTGGATGAGGCTATTCGCAATCCGGTCAAGGCCCTTTAAGTTCTCAACGACCTTGGTAATAAGTAGCAGGGAATATTGCTTGATCTGTGGTATTACTGCATTCACCTATGGTATTACATAGCCAAGTCAGTATCTTCCCCCATATGTTCATCCTAATGCTTTCACACAATAAATCAAAGTGTTACCTTGTAAATGCTATGAATTTTTTTTTTTTTTTTTTTTGATTGGCTATGCATGCTCAGAATAGAATCAGGTGGGTAAACAAAATATTTTGTACTAACCGCCAAAACATTCTTTACGTTATCCTTAAAAAAAATCATGCCTCATGTGATCATAATACTCGGGAATTTATCGCACTACATCCACAGCTTTTAATAATTGGCCATTTAATCATACTTCATTGCATGAGTATTGTTGTTGTTGATTAGCAGGCTGATAGGGAGATTTTTAAGAGCAGGTTCAGCTTGGTTTTCATGAGGTCATCGCCCGACCTTGGTTCCTAGAATAGCCAATCAGAGAATTTTCGCGGCTGCGATATCGCCGAGAGTTGAACAAAATTCAACTCTCCGCGAAGCCTCAAAATCCATCGCGCGATAGAAATTCTTTCGCCGAGGCAATAAAAAATTGGGGTCAAGTTTCATCGCAGCCGCGATATCGCGGACGCGAAGTGGAGTATACATCGGGCTTTACTGCATTCACCTATGGTATTACATAGCCAAGTCAGTATCTTCCCCCATATGTTCATCCTAATGCTTTCACACAATAAATCAAAGTGTTACCTTGTAAATGCTATGAACTTTGAAAATTGCACTTGAACCCCCAGTCCCTACATTCAACGCTAGAGTAGGTATAGTCAACTCAAGTCATCCAACACTATGAAAGCAGGGTATTTTTCTGTGGTGTGTCAGTGCCCCTGGTCAGTGCCAGACTGTGAAATCATGAAAATTAATGAGCTTAGAATGTTGCTTGAGTTGTCCACAATATTCTGATTAAAAGGAGTAGTACTTTGGAAAACCACTGTGGGAATAACACACAAATAGCTACAAATGTTAAAAAATCAGGCATGTGAAGTACAAGCAGATATACAGCAAAAGCAAAGCAAGCTATGTTTATATACCTATTTTGTTTAATAGTTATTCTGCTTTGAAAAAACATAAAACACTCCTTCATTGTTAAAAAACTAATTTTGACCCACTCAAGGTCGATTAGACAGACACCATGACATTTCTAGAAAGAAGTGCCCCTCAATTTTTGCATATTTGGAATGCTTACCATGTCTGTAAAGTGATAATTTTCGCGCGTTTAATTTTCGCGTTTATGTAATTTTTAAACATTTGTTGCTGTTTTTACATTCGCTCTTTTCAGCTATCCTACATAGTAACAAAGACTTACACACAAATAAACATTTTCGCGAGGTTTTTAATTTCGCGCTAGCTAAGAAGTTGTGCGCGAAGTGCGAAAATTAATGTAGAGCGAAAATTTCCACTTTTACAGTATTAGGTCACACCTGAAATTAATATGCTTTAGCCTCTTATTAAGGCTCTATCTGTTTTGTGATATGTTATTTTTGTGGATAAAAATATATCCTGCATCCTCCAAGTCCAGTCTATCATTTGAGATGCAAATGACATGAATTTCAAATTTTGTGAAAATGTGCTTGTGGCACTTTAAGGATCATGATAAAGGGGCATGGTGCGAAAAAGGTTGCGTAATCTATCTATGATGCTCCTTCCTGGGAAATTCAGGATTTGAGGGAAATTTTACTTTTGTATATAAAGAACTACATTAAAATTTTGTGGGAAATCTGTGGGATATGTGCCTGCTTCCCTGGAATGTCATTTTGTTCTAGCACCTGAAAAGGCGTATTAAAAAATTACTATCCAAACCACACAAGAGTTGATTGAAAATTATAAGTCGTGACGATAACAGTCATGAGATATATGAGTATTGTGTTGTGTCTGCAGTTACAATACAGCAAAACATCAAGGGTACAATGGAGCCCAGAGGAACAGCGTAGTTGAAAATAATGCTGCTTGGACATTTAATTATTTAAAAGGGCCCGAGAGATTCAAGTAATCATATTCCTGTGATATGTAGTGATTTAATTAGATAGATGTCCATTAATTCCCCACCATATTTGGTTACAGAAAGAAAGTAATTAAAATGGAAACAAAGGTGATTTGTATATGCTATATTTCAACAGAACACATAGGCTAATTTCGTATTTGCCTCCTATACGAATTAGCAATTTCACAATTTTTGTACCAAAGAAACCGTTTTCAGCTTAATCCTCACAGATGGGGATATTTTTGATATAAAGCTTTACAACAGTGCCAAAATCAGAATTTTCACATTTTTTCGAGACACCTGTTATTTGAAATCTCTTGTTGCACCTTTAACCATCACTCGGATACTACAATCAGTGAGATATGATCTAAACTAGGCAAGAATAGTGTGTATGATAGCAAATCTGGTTTCAAGCCTTTTAATCAAACAACAGCACTCAATTCAAGCAATATGAGCAAGACAGCCTTATCAGCATCTAAGGTTTGAAGGATGTATTTTCTAACCTGGAGAAGGGCAGTCTGAGTGGAATGATGAGATTTGTATGCAGATTGCAATGGCTCACCAAGATCATGATCGCAACATGCTGTATTACCTGACGTGATGCTGCCTTCTCAATCAGTTTGGCAATGGATTTGATATTGGCAACTGGCCTATAGCTCCTAAGTGCACCATGATCCAAAAATAATAATAATAATAATAACAGATATATATAGCGCCTTAGCATTAAGAATGATCAAAGCGCTTTACATGGTCTTACAGTTACAACATATTACATAAATCTTAAAGTACAATCTTAAAGCTACAATCTTAAAAACTATATACAACATATATACATGTAATTAATTTGGAAAAAGATGTTTTCAATTTTGCTTTGAAATGGTTTAGGTTTGGAGACATACGCATTGTTGCAGGTAAATTATTCCATAAAAATGGTGCTGAATGGCGGAAAGCTTTGTCACCGTTAGATGTTTATGTTCTTTTTGACACGAGAAGATTGCTGTCAGCATGGGATCGAAGACACATTGTGTGTTGAGAGTTTGTGAGTGTGACATTGAATAAGAATTATCAGGAATGGGTGCAGCTTATTTTTGCTCTTATATTTAGTGTAGTGAAGGATTTGAAAATGATCCTTTCATTAACAGGTAACCAGTGGAGGTTGTTTTAATAATGGTGTTAGTGCTCCCTCCGGTTTGACTTAATTATGAGTCCCCCCTTGCAGCCCGGTTTTGAATAGATTGGAGTCTCCCTCCTTTTTCTTTTAATTATACTATAGTAGTAGTTGCAGTGTCCATTTAGAAATATATAGAAAATAATCTTCTTAAAGAAGAGGGATCATGATAGAATTTTTCAAATCTTTTTTGCATAGGCAAAGAGTGGGGAGGGCTTGCGTTGGGGGTGGGAATTTTATGGAATATTGGGAGTTGCATAACAACCCTTCATTTCGATTTACCATTACACACATAAATTTCCTATTGCATAGTAATAAACGGTCCCCTGTGGTATATTAACCCATTCATTGCTAATTTCTACCAATGATGGATTTTTGCTAACATAACTTGGCCTAGTTGGTGCATACATATTTTCACATGTTCTCAAATCAACACTCAAAAGACAAGCAGAGACTTTGGACTAGATTCAAATTCACAGATCACTGTTGAACTTGAACTTTGCCTGCTTGCCAGCTTATCCCATAGAGTTTACTACATAAATATTGGACTCCATGTGTTAACGTAAATCAAGTCTTAAATCGAATTACTGCAAATCAGGGAGGGCTTTTGTTTTTTTTTCAGCATACTATTTCCCTTTGGAGCCCTGCAGGTGACACACAGCCACTCAGAGATCAAACTGTTTCATTTTTGGCAAAAATTATTATTTTCAAGTATAAAACTTTCTGTGTAATAAACGGAGCCTGCAGTTTTTTCTCTAAATTTTACATAGATTTACTGTTCCAGGTCTTTTTGTTTTTTTGTCTGTAGAGTTGTAGGGACTCAACACAGATGAGAGACCAGCTCTGACAAAAAATGGGGACAAATGTGAATTGTTGGAAGGCTAAACATTTTGGCCAGATGGGGAACCCTCCTTCCCCCAGTTCCCCCCAACAATAAACCGGCCCTGCTGAGAGCATAACTTCAAACTTTCAGTTTCAAGTAGCTCTGCAAGAAGAAGTCACTGTACTTCGTCTGCCTAAACTGAGTGATGTCATAGCTTTCGACAGCTATTGTGCTGCATATCGCGCAACGGTCCGACTTTGGTCACCCACACTTACAAGCTGCACTTACGGAAAGACTTCCATCTGTACCCCACTCCCCCTCGTAATGTGTTACACATGATACAACAACATTTTTTTAATTTTGGCCTTGTTTAATCAAAACGGAAGAAACAGCTAAAAGAATTAAATTTATGTTTGCAATGTTAATATATGAAGGGGGGTACATATGGAATCTTGCCAGCTTACTTGCGATTCGCACGTTAAGACTGGCTGAAGCTTGAGGCACCTTTATTTCACCTGCTGGACCAAAAAAATTTGAGTAATAAACTCTGGCTCAAGTTAAAGGGATGCCGATTCCCTGCCAAAGCCAGCACACCATTGGGTTGCACGTAGACCAGTTGGACACATGTAACGATGGTAACAAATTAGTAACTAGCTAAGCCATAGGACTGACTCACTTGAAGTTACTGATACATTACAAACAAGTCTGTTGTGAAACTAAAACTGAAGCACTTCAATGAAATCCGGCCATTTCTAGAGGGGCATAGGCGGATTTAGGAGGGGGGGGGCGCACTCCGCGCGCGCCCCCCTATTTTTTGCAGAGCAAAGGACGCCGGGCCCCTTGGTAAATGTATAAAAATAATGCCTTTTGCCACCACGGGCGCCGGGCGCCCTGTATCTCTAGAAAGTGCATTTCCATATGCAGTACCCCTCAATTGGGATTGTTAGGGAATGTGTAGTTGTGTGGTCCCTAGGTCATGTGGGTCATCACGGTCCATTGACAATAGCCCATGGGGTCTTGGCCAGTGGTTATCTTGAGCAGTTTGGTGGCTGTACAACTTACTTGGAAGAATGTTTTGATATTTTGGGGTCAAAGGTCAAGTAGGGTCTTGGAGGTTAAAATAAGGCCATATGGGCCTAAAGGTCATTCTGTGCCTACCAAAGAGGTCGGAACCGTTTTGTCTTAATAGTTTTTTTACTAGCAGAAAGAAAAAAAGATTCCCTTGTATTAGGCTATCACCTTTTTTTGCATCCCCTGGTTTGAATGAACTCCATGTTTTGCGGTTCCCTTGACCTTGAATGACCCCTCCTGACGACCATTCCTGATCTTTAAAAAAAATTTTCAATCATCAACAATCGACCCGCCCACCAAGTTCACACCTGGATATACCAATTTCACCCCATTTGACCTTGAACGTTTATGACCCTGATACCTTGTTGTGACCTTACAATTTTTTGGCATCACAATCCACAACCCCACCCCAAAGTTTCATGTCCATACACCAACACCAATGTTTACCGCATTTGACCTCCTTTGACATTGAAGACCCCTAATTACCTTGCTGTGTCCTTTAAAAGGTAACTTTTCATATAGAGTCCCACGGATGCAAATTAGTAATTGCCATTCATTCCGTCAAGCGCTACTACTGCACCAGTCATACAGCGCATGACTGAATCAATTGTAATACCTCATTTTGCATCAATGGGACTTCTATTGAAACCGTCTACCCTTTAAAATTTTTCACTACATCGACCCCACCCTCAAAGTTTCATGGCCTTTACTAATTTTTTTAAACCCCATTTTACCTCCTTTGACCTTGAATGACCCCTGTGACCTTTGATTCACTAACCAATACAGTAAGGTCAATGCAACCCCCCACCATTTCAGGAAGGTAATCCTCGGTCTCCGAGAAAATATTCGCAGTTAGACAGACAGACAACAGTGAACAGACATACAGATCACCGGTATACCATATATAGATATGCAGGCATTTTATAAAGGTTTGAATCATTTGAAGGTCATTTAGGTCATTAGAGGTCAATCTGGTACGGCCCTATATGAGTCCAGTACCAGTTCTTTTTTTGAGCATGTTTGTGGTCACTGTAACTTAATTTGCCGAAATTTATATACTATAGAGCGTTGACCCACGCTGCGCGCAGGTCCCCGCTACCCGAGTAATACCCTCTAGATGATGATAAACTGGAATGTTTCCGCAACCGAAATCAAGCTACTGTATTCAACCTAATTCGCGCCCCGGTGCTCAATCAATACGCAAAGATGGGGATGACAAGCCACGGCCAAGTTACCCAATAAGACCCTGGATGGAGGACCTTTGACACCAAAATGACCCTCGAAAACATGACCACAACCTCAATATGGCGAAACTCTACACCATACCAAAATCATTCCATATGGGATGGCCATGTACCCGGATAACAACCTTGGACCCCCAAAAGACCCCTCGAAAAACATGACCACAAAACTATACGGCGAAACTCTACCACCATACCAAAACTCATATCCATACATCAAAGCACGGCCAAGTTATCCCATACCACGAACCTCTGGATGACTTTGACCCAAAATGGACCACTCAAAAACGTGACCACAAAACTGTTGTATGGCAAAACTCCACCACCATAGGGTAATTCCATGCCAACTCACCCAAAATATCGAAAAGTTGTCGGTGACCCTTTCAGAATTTGATGTCTACTTCGTTCATGTTCCATTTGGTAGAAAGAGAAACTCTGAAAATATTAAAATTCATGAGCCAATGTCGTTTTTTCCTGCAAGGGCTTACAGGGGATTTTGGCCGGACCCCCTCTTTGCTCGATCGTTTGTCGCGTCGCTGAAAATTTCGATTTTTAAAAACCTCAAAAGTTTGTAAGAGAAGGAGTATGAAGTAAAAAAATTGGCCGTAGCGGGTAACTTGTACCCAGATTTCAGATTTCTGCCATCAAAAACACTGTAACGCCCTTCCTTTAGCACAGTGAGTCCTTTGAAAATGCATTTTGTCATACGGGAGACACTGGACAGTCCATCGTTGAGCCCCCATATCGCCCGTACACAGCATTCCTCACACCCCATTACAGGAATTGTAACAGGATTGAAACATGTTGAACCAACTTTAATGTGTAGCAAATACCAATTCCTGATGAGTTGTATGATGAAACTCCTTCATAGTAAGGTAGACTCCATAAAGATGGGCAAATTTTCACTAAGTATTAGTTTGGGCGCCGTTATATCATTATGTAGAAACCTCTCAATTACACATCATAGACAGCATAATTCTGATTTTTTAGCAAAAAAAAGGAAATATGCTTTCAATCATTAAATATTAATGAATAAAATTTACTATATAGAAGTTGCAATTAAAAAAAAATATTTGTCGCCATAGGATAGTAAAGCATCACTATTGGTAGCACTATTTACGTATATGCCCTCTGTGATAATGTTTTTTCACAAGAGCATTTTCTCTCTTTATCAAGTCCTACCAAACTTGTCAACTATATTTAAGACTTTTTTTTAATGAGTTATGGACCCACTTTTGATTTGAAGAAGCAATGCCCATGTCATGACTTCTCAAAAATCAAGAATATATTTGCTCCTTCCTAATCCTCTGTTCATTTTGAATTCAACTACGTTAGTCATTAGATTATTTGTTGAAACAAGACTATGGATGAGGTTATAATCTGAGAGTTTATATTGACGTCTTCCATGACTGCAATTCTTCTGGTGGTTCTATTATAACCAAGGGATATCTCCAAAATGTCCCCATCATTGATCCTGCTTGTCTTGTGGACATGACAGGTCATATTCTTTATCATTTCATAAACTTGACAAATACATCTTTCTGGTCTATTTCAGATCTTTCTACCATTCTTGCTCGTACATACAAGCTAAATACTCTCCAGGTTTGTTAGTCACCATTGGAAGTGTTTTCTGAAGAGAGGAGTACAAAACTGGTGCGATCATGTGCCTTCCACTGTTTTCGATTTAGTGTGATTTAACTAGTCCATCTAAGTAAACTGTTGTCTTTTGAATTTCTTCTTCCTCACACATAGAAAAAAGGTTATTCCTAGTATGTTCTCATTGGCCCCCACATAACACTGTACTTTGATAGATAGGGAGTTATGATAATTTGGGGGTTTGCTCATTGCTTGCAAGCTTTCTCTCGCAACAAGATGCTTTGTAGTACCCACCAATCGCAATCACAAAGAGCTCTTACATGGCTCGTGGCAAATAAGTGCCATTCAGCTTTAAGTCCACATGTATGTCTTCTGGTAGTGACACAAATTAGCAATTTTTTATAATATTTGTACTAGCTTACAGCTCCATCACTGAAATAAACAATTTCACTTCCTTGAAGATGGGCTTTCAAAGGGAGGATAATCTTGTGATGAAGGGCATACGTATACGTATATTCTGAGACAGTCTGAAATCATGCACAATTCTGGCACTGCAATCAGCATCTTCTTTAGTCCTTATCTGGCAAAAGGATGCAATGTGGCTTGGCTATTGTGTCAATGAAATCCTGGACAAGGAAACTATAGATTTCTGCCAATCCAGTAAATTAATGCTGTTTGATGGTGCAGGTGTTGAGTAGGGACGGAAGACCCTAGAAGACATTTCGCCTTAGACTACTCTTCTTCTTAGGAGCCGATGTAGGTTTGTTCTTAAGGCGTCCCGGTAATCCTTCACTGTCCTTCCTCCTGTTTCAATCTTCTTGCCCGCTTCTTGACACCAGCACAGAATGAAGAACCGAAGAGGTGCTCTGACGTTGAAGAGACCTCCTTCAAGTCATCCGTAAGCTCGGATTTGAAGGTCCTGCTTCAAGAAGAGTCCCGAGCATTCTCCCGTCCTGAACTGTCACAAGGATGACTGGCCAGAGACATTGACAAGTCAAGCTGACTACGCACTAGAGAAGACCAGCACCCCAGCTGCCGCCCTATGTCAGATGAAGTTGCCTCGGCCTCCCCCACGGACCTGACCAAATAGTCAGACAGGATCCATGAAAGAGGCCAAACGCATGGAGGTGCGAACCGCCCGTCCAAAGCGGCCAACTGATTCTCCCAATAGGGTGTCAAAGTCGAGGTCACAACCTACTTCCCCTCAGATGGGAGGTGCTTAGCAATGTCAGGTCCATTGCGGGGACAGAAGAACCGTTTGTAGTCCTCATCAGACACCCGTAAAGACCGACAATACGTGGTGCCTGGTCTCAGTCGAGATTGCAACAGACTTGGGCTTATCCTTAGCAGGATCAACCCTAGGCCCAAATGCCTCCACAGCCTCAATGTCCTGCGGAAGTTAAGAGCATGCTAAGACCGA
>JAMKCH010027601.1:0-42948 GCA_023653785.1 Ophioderma brevispina
GTCCAAAACATTTTTCCAAGGCTGGTGAGATTCAAGCCCCCTCTCATTACTAGAAAACGTTCTCAGCGCTTTCAGGATTTTTTTGTTATTCTGTCCGGGTGGAAAGCACTATCTAGCCAAGTTAAAGAATTTTCTTCCAATGTTGTTGACACTTCTCGCTGAAGGTGGGTTGAACCAATTTATGTTTCTTGAACGCTGCCGTTTTTGTTCCCTATTTTTGAGTGTGCTGTTTTTTCTGAATTCGAGGGGTTTCACGGTAGCCACTTTTTTTCAATGCTTCTTGATATGGTGGAGTTGCTGACTTGAAGGCTTGTTCTTTGGAAAAATTTTGGTGAATACGTTTGTTATGCTGGTCAGGTAGGTTCTAATTATGCGTGGGTAGGGTGGGTGCTGTCGGACGTAGAGTGGGATGTTGTTGTCCTTCATGTAATGTCTATATGAGCCGTTGCGTATGTCGGAGGGTGATGTCTAGGTAATCTACGGTTTTCTTGTGGGCTTCGATGGTGATTTTGAGACTGTTTTTGGAGAATACTTTACAGATTTCTTCTTGTGTTTTCGACTTGTCCTTGGTGTTTTTCTGCAAATTGCGAGACCACGTCGTCGAATACAAACCGACGTTCCCAAGTTTTCGGCCGCCATCCAAATGCTCCCCACATGACATCACACTCATACTTTACACAAACTCCTGAACAGTTCTAAACACTCTTCTAGACACAGGAAGAAGCCTCTCTTGGGCAACTATAAGTCTCAATACGTCTGCCCACTATAACTTTTAATTGCCTACTTATATATTTATCTATGTGATGTAACCTTTATAATGTTAATTAAACTCTATGTAATTTCTTCACTTGGCCATTTTGTCTGATGAGTGGAGGTTGGCCTCTTAAACAAAACGTTTTGTAACCAACAATGCATTAGTCCACCGTCAAGTCCCTTTTAAAAATTAATCTATATCTATTATTATATATATATATATATATATATATCTATTAGAGAGGAGAGAGAGAGAGAGAGAGAGAGTCTTGTGGCCAGTCGGATATTGGCAACAGTCCACCAACAATATCTTCACCAAACCACCTCTCACCGCCTGGCGCGTGAGAAGAAAATTTCCGATTATCTAGTTCATGCTAACGATCCATCGCCAGAACCTCTCGGAATGACCCCCTGTAGAGACCACGTTGCAAACGTGTCCTTATGTTCTTAACACTCTCCTATTACCGGCCCCAATGGAAGAAAACCCATATTTACGGCCTTCGTTCACTTGCACGAGCAAGAACGTTATTATATGCTATTGTTTTGTAAACCTCTGCGGCCATTTCTACATCGGTGAAACCAAAACACCCATCCGTTCGTTTTCCGACCACATCCGTTCCTCCGTAACAACAACAGGCAAAAACCAGTTGCTGTCCATGTCAATAGTTTGAACCACACATTGAACCATATTTCTGTTACTGCAGTGCTGAACACCAGTGGGACTCTACAACCAGCGTCACATCCTAAAATCACGTAATTGCCTCCCTCAACACTCTGAAGCCCGCTGGTATCAAGTGGAAAGTTTTGATTTGTTGAAATGTAACTGGTCAGTTGTAGGCACCTGGTGGCGCTTCGTTTCTTGTATGAACGCCAGCGTGTTTTACCACTATAAATTTATATCTTGCTTGTACCCAATTGTTGTAGTGTAGCTTTTTCCTTTACAACCTGACAGACATAAGGTCGACACGTCGCTGTTATATCCATGACCATTGTCATGGTTCAAAAAAACAGAAGCACAAATCAGCAACCAACCCACCAAGAATAGCAAAAACCAACCACCACAACCGAGACACATAGGCTATGTCACACGAACTCAAACCAGGAGGTCTGCTCCGACACGTTCGCCGCAAGACGCCCCAGCAGCAGGCTACGAGGACAATGGGGGCAGGCGTGGGAGAAGC
Organism: Ophioderma brevispina; assembly: GCA_023653785.1. Taxonomy (NCBI): domain Eukaryota; kingdom Metazoa; phylum Echinodermata; class Ophiuroidea; order Amphilepidida; family Ophiodermatidae; genus Ophioderma; species Ophioderma brevispina. The sequence continues at coordinate 1,935 of JAMKCH010027601.1, forward strand.
GATTACACCGAGCCGTCACCTGCATAATGTCACGGTAAGGCTGCTCCCCCCCCCCCCCCCCCCCCTCCCCCACCTTCCACCTTAGTACTCTACCCGCCTCCCCATCCTATATTCCCACCCCCCCCATAACCCCCCCCTCAGCTGGTTACTCAAACAAAACAAGTATTTAGTTAGCACTTTTGCCACTCATCCTACCTGGCCACAAGACCTCTATTCCACACACCAGTGCTGGGCAGCACCCACGCTAATTATATATATATAGACATATAATATATATATAATAATATAATAGATATATAAAATTCATAATATAATATATTGTACATATATATATACTATATAAATACACACTCTGTATTCCAAATCTCTCGGCTTTAGAGTGCTCAACTTAAATTAAATAAGAAAAAAAAAAAAAAAAAAAGAGGAGCCTTGAATAAATAATAATATATTCCTTAGATGTTATATATATATATTTTCAATAATATCACTGTCACAAAAACTTTTACGTGAATTTTGACTCTCTCTCTCCTCTCTATAATAGATCTATATATAAGAAGTGCTTCTACCGTAGCTTGTTGGGTCTGTAACTACTATTCGTGAAAAAGGCAGACAGTCGAACGTAGCACTATAATCCATTGTTTTTACTCACTAAGCTTCCGGTCAATTGACCTTCATTAGAGAGCTATACAATAAAGAGATATACAAGGAATTCAACTTAAAATTAGTGATTATAAATAATATATCAACCCGTGCTTAATCATAATATGCACGCATACATTCATAATACACATACTTTATAAAAACACCCCACACCACCGACCACACCCTCATATACATACACATGCACTCCATGTACATACATCCACACCCGCACACCCACCCACACCACACACACCCACACACACACTACACACACACACACTCACACACACACATCCGTCTCATATCATTCTACAATCTCACTCATCTCTTCCCTTCACATCTAAAATGTTAAAAATATTATAATAATCTGTTTACTTTTTTTTTTGGTTATGTATATTCCAATTAAAATTTTAGAGCAATTTTGTTTTTTTGAAAACTGGGCCATATAATAGACCTACCAATTGGGGAACAAACCGTGCCAGACGTACTCCTAAAACCATAGTATGAGTGTAATTTTTTTTGATATCCCAAGAAAATGACATGAACATTCAGATAAGCATGTAAAAGTATCAATTTAATATACAAATATATAATATTATATTATATAGATATATATATATATAACTTCTTTTCTTACAGTTCCCGAAAATATCCCACGTTACAGATATTGTTTGTGCACGGGGAAAATGCTGAAATCGATTGGACGGTATGAATACGACATTGCTAATACTACGTACGTTATTTCAAGTTATTTTAACCATTTAAAGACATTTTGGCCATATTGTGTGTTTAAAACGTGTCGATCTTTTCGAAACCTTTTTTCGTCACATCATGACAATCGTAGCAGGTTATAAGAATCAGTGAATCTTCGGGCGGTTTCCTGGATAGTTTGTGATATTTATTTTTTTATTTTTAAGGGTATTTTAAAGTTAAAAAGTGTAGGCAGGGCGTAACCTGACTGTCCGGGGTGAGGGGCAAGACTCAGGACGTTTCCCGATTCTTGGTCCAGCCTTTGGGAATGAATTACCTCTTTCGACACTGGCCAGTCCTGTATACGTTGTAACCCCATAAGTCACTGGCTTTTGATATTACCTTGCAGGTCATTTGGGGAGTCATCTAAAATACCAACAAAGACTAGGCTTGTTCGTTCATTTACGTGCCTTTCTCATGCTGATCTGAATTTGCCCAGGAAAATAATAATTTCCCGACCCTTTTTAAAACCCAATTGACAATATTTTTTTAAGTCGCCGTTGGTGTCTCAAAGGTGAAATGTGTGAGTGTCTTGCGCTGGCGAATCCCTAAACTGATGGGTCAGGGCCCCCTTAGGATCCATCTATCAAGATGACAATTTCATCTCTGAATTAATTTGATGCTGATGTTTTCACAGTACAGGCTCTTAGCAGCTGCAGAATTATTGTCCAATTTTGAAGAATGTGGAATATTGATTAATACCTAAGACACACCACGAAGAAATTGTTGGGTACTTTGAAAACTAAGACGTTTTTGATATGACGCAAAGGAATGAATCAATTTACCCTTAAATCTATTGAAATCTAGCATTTCACCTTTGTTTTGAAAAATTGAGCGCATAAGTTTGGTTACCATTAGTAATTACTTTTGTGAAGGTTTTTGTTCAATATCAATATGCCTGCCCACTGGTATGAAATGAATATGCCGACTTTGGTTCGAGACTAACCAGTCCTTCGGAATCGATCTTTCCCCTCTTCCTTATTCCTTATTCCTCTTGGAAATAGATGGGGCGTAGGGTTTATACCATACTTTGATCAATTGGAACGCTCCTAATTCGTCATGGGGTTTGCATCAGCGGTTTAAGTCATAGTCACCTGGTTTCGTTGTCGTGTGGCCAATAAAATCAGTGTAAATGAATACAAAGTTGGGGGACACTTGTGGTGTGTTTTTGTTTGCGTCAAAATGGGACAGCAAGGGCGCTGGCGTGCACCCATACGAATTGCACGATTTAGCCTGAAATGATGAAGTTGAATGTGGGATATATTTCTCTCGTCCCAAGATTTTTAACTTTTATGACACTTGGTATTTTTATACCCTTAAACACGAAGAAAGGAGCCTTGTGCACAATTTTTTTTTCTAATGATTGGTTAAAGAATTCTTAAATGCCACAACAAATTAATGGCAATCACAATACAATTATTTAAATATTTAATCCTACGAACGAGGAAATGCCCACTCGAATGTGAACTTAAAGTTCAAACTTGAAAGTAGCGTTGCAGTTCGACGTTGACATGTCCTCACAGCGGAAGGACCCCAAAGAAGCAGCTAAATATTCCACAATATAAATAGATGGAAAACTTCTCTTCAGAACGTTCGTTTAAGGTTCCCTTTTCGGAACAGTCCTGAAGATAACTTTGTCCAGCACTCGCGAAACGGGGTTTTATACGACTATAATTGATAATTGACACCAAATAAAGTTCGTGAAATGAAACGGTTGCATGCAATTTCTAATGATAAATAATGGCAATTGTTATACGAGCAATTTAAAATGGACTACTATTAATATTTATTGAATGAAATGGGCATTTTTGTTCAAATATTTAACAGTTTAAGTGGTTTATTCCGTTAAGGTTTCTGATTCAGTAGTATAGTGTGTTAGAAAGAATTGGGTCGCCTTACGGAAACACCGGTTGAACTGAACCATTCCAAGATTAAATTCTGTCGGGTATTTTTTTTCCAAAATGGCTGCCAATTGACACTTTTGCCTTTATAAGTGTTGCGCAAAATGATATATCTGACTTTTGGTGTTATAATTTTTTTTTTTAGCAAAACCTTTAAACTTAAGAAAACATTTTACATTTTGTAATTATTACTTGTGCCAGTTCTTGTGTTTTTTCATATGAGAGCCATTTGGAGTGAAATTGAAGATTTTTTCCTTAAAGGTAGGCCATTTGATAAATATTAAACTATTGATATGTATTAAGGCGTTGGTTTGATATTGTTAACATCCCTGTTTATTTAAAGGGCCATGGTCCAATCGCCAATATGGCTCGTCCCCCTAGCCCCAGATTTTTTACTATGAGTGTCCAATTTTTTGTATCAAAAGAAAGCTTATTTCCATGTGAATTCTTAGGGCCAAAGGATTTTTGGTTTTTTGAAATTATTAGCGAAAATGTGGGGCCCCATTTTGGGTTGTACATTCTTGTGAACCCCAGTTTTTCTGCACCCACTTTTTTTTTCTGCACCCTTTTCTGCCCCGTACTTTATTTTATTTTTAATTGATAGAAGATAGTATACCATATCACCTTCATTCTGGTTGTGATCTTGAGCTTGAAAAACTAGTCTCGTGTGCCAGGAAATCACAATTCAAAGCACCACTTATTTAAAACACATTTCACCTCGTACGTTCCTGGCGCAATAAGTTGCAGCTCCTGCAGCCGTGAGCTTTATGAAAAAAATCCCTAAATTCGGCATTAATATGCCCTGATTGATTCGCCAACCCTTGATGAATTCATTCAATTTTTACCATACGCAAGAAGACACATTTAAAGCATTTTTGTTCTGCGAACTTTTTTTAGTTCATAGAAGAAATTTGGAGAAAATGCATTCGAAAATTCATTTTCGCGCATTTCAAATCCAGACTGCTGAAACGTTATTTATTTCCAAGTTACCTAATTTAGTCTCATTCTCAGTAATAGGGTCCTACCACGCCTATTGACTCCACGAGTTCACAGAACGAACGTATACAAACGCCCACGAGACTACGGCGCCTCATGCAACACAACGTATACCCGACGTATTAACAGGAAATGGCTCATATTAGTCGCACCACATTTTGCTCAAATTTGCTTTCCAAGACCCGATTTGTCATAGTTTGATCGCATTTTTTCGTGAGTTAACGTATAAGATTCGTTTTATGGTGTGGCCTTTTTGCAGTAACCGTTTTTTCGCACAGTGATGACAGAAAAAGTGGGGGGGTGGTGACCGTAAATCATTAGCCTTTAATACCATAGAATCCATACACATGTTTACTGGGCAGTTATATAGAGTGCTAATTTTTCCGAGGGATGCCAATAAATCCGACCTACCCCTCTGTATTTAGGGAATTTCCCTGACATTATTTACACAGGACTCAATGCTCATGATGTGTGATACGATTGAAATGTTTGATACATGAAATCGTAAATCGAAATTTGATACGAATGAAGGTTTGATACGATGAAATCTGAAGTAATTCGTCCCAAACCCAATTCGTCCCACCCAATTCGTCCAGGTACCAATTCGTCCCAAAACCAACTAGTCCAGGTACCAATTCGTCCAAGTACCAATCGTCCAGGTACCAATTAGTCCCAATTGCGATTAGTATATTACCATATCCATAGGCTCCTACGTGATGTAAATATAGTGTGACGGTCCAGATTTAGTCTGTGATACCCAGGAAAATTTATTCCCAAGTCCGTGGACTAATATACAATATAATTCATGGATAACCATACACAGTCAATTAACCCAGTTTGGTACAAAAATTTATTTAACAGTCAAGTTATCGTGCTAACAGGCCAAAACAAGCTTGCAGTAAATCCCGGTTTGATTACACACTCGATTTCCTGATTTAAGTTTGCAAGATGTAATATAACACTAATAGAAAAATGATTGAGGAAATGATTTTATGCGACAGTAAACTTTTTGAAGAAAAAAAAAAGATAAAGGCGGCGGCAGTGTTTGAAGTCATGTCTACCGAATTAAAGAAAAAAATGGTCTATTTTAAAGCCAAAAAGGTAAAATTTTGGGAAGGCCGTAAACATCATGTAAATGAATGATTAGGAAAGACAAAAACTACTTACAACTTTTAGTAGTGTAAAAAAAAGTTGAATTTGCATATGGCCTACTATAAGAGATCACAGAAATCGCCTAAATCGTAGCCTGACTTGTATGATATATTTATCCTAGCATCTTTATTTCTAAAGGTCATCAATGTCTATTTGTTGGATTAAATTTCATTTAAAATAGGCCAAATGTTAGTGTTGTTTTTACGATCAAAACTTGCGGTTTTACATATTTACATAACCTTCTTTACCGCCGTTTTGAAACAAAATCTTTCATATATTACATGATATACTAAGTGAAATCAAAAAAAAAACAAAAAAATGTGCATCGGTTGAGTGACCTCGACCTTGATAAAGTCACTGAATCATAGATTTGTTGTCTTAATAAAGCAAGTCAAATATACTTCCAAGTTTTAAAAAAAAATCCAAAGGTTGAAAAAATAAAAGAAAACGTTAACAAATAAGCCCGATATGACCAATTTTGTAAGCACCACCTTTTCTTCCTTCATTCCAATGGGCTTACACAGTAAGCAAGAATGCGTCAATGTACGATATACGGGGCATTAGCATTGTGGAAGTAATGATGACCCATGGAGATTTGTTAAAATTGATCTATGGAATAGCTAATCTCCTTCCTTGATCTTCAAAAAGAATTTAATGTTCACACAAAATCTCACCCAATCACTCCTGATGTGTAAATGAAAAAACTACTACTATTCAACACATGACTGTAATCCAGGTATAGATACAAGTTATGCAATTAAAAGGGACAGAAAATCTTCGGCAATATCTAAACAATGGGAAGCTCTTGTTTTCTTCCTCGGCAAACAGGTGAATTGGTGTTTGGATTAGTCATATCAGTTGACACATTGGTATAAATAAAATTCATTGATTAATCCGTAGTTGAAATTAATCAAGAAAATGGTAGCCATTAAGTTGATAAAGAACATTATGATATCATATTGTACATTCTTCCACAAAACAAGCGTAAAGCGGAATGCCAGGCTAATATAACTTGCGCTTCAACATATTATAAATACATTTTTGTTTCAAATGAATGTCTTCAGTCAGAAAATTGACACTATATTATTGATATCAAAGTAAAACGTTTATAATATTATCCGTATGATGCAACCATTTTGATCCGCCCACGAGAAAAATTGAAGTCATGATGGTATATAGCACATAAGTGGTCTGTCTTGAAATAATAGCCAGTTGAAAGACAAGTGAATGCCATAACCAAACCTTTTAGCTATATTCTATCAAGAATCCGCCCCAGTTTTAATCGATCGTTACTGACTTTCTACTGGACACACTATAATCGGATTTCGGGACCAGGAGTACCATAGACATTCTTTAGACCACCTGTTTTATCTATTGACTTACAAACGGCATACAAACGTCACCAATGCCGAGCGAGTCCACCATGCCGAACATGGCAGAGACCTCCATGGCAACATTTAGTAGTTAATTCTGCTAAAAAGGCAAGCAATAGTGCAGTAGATATTATTTCTTTCGGCCGCAAAAGACATACTTTTAAAACATACTAATTAAAAATTATGCTGTTAGTACACTTTAATGTGTTAAATATAGGATGGCGAAAAAAAGTGGTGTAGTGCTTACAAATTTGGTCAATTCTGGATTATTATTTCATCGATTTTAACTTTCATTTTTTTTTCAACATTTGGAAGTATATTAGGACGTGTTTATTAAAAACAACACTAAATCCATGAGATAACGATTGCATAAGGCAAAATCATCTTAATCCTTGCACATTTTTTTTTTGATTCAGTAGTATACTAAATACACAAGCTGATAAATCTTTGGTACAGAAAAATTTAATCAAATGTTTTATAAATCTATACAGATCAAAAAATAAATTGACAATCCGTGTGATTTGAAATTGACTCGTATATGTAGCAACACTGTGAAATTTATGTGTATTCACTGTTCTCTTAAGCCGTTCTCTTTGTTTTCGTATGGATGGCCATGTCAGGTTATGCAGGAAAACACTCTAAAAGTGACTCAGTCTGTTAGTCGATCGAAGACAATTGACGAATCGACAGCAACACAATGCACTGTAAAATCTATAGGAAGTGCTCCATACACTGGAAATCCCGCAATTTCAAGTCTCCCTATCGATGATAAAAAGCCTTCAGGAGGGCTCCCCAATTAAAAATAGTCGCATTAGACTGACTCTCTCTCGGGCTCTCTGATCCTTTAGGTTGCTCTCCAGTGTAACTTACACAGTACGGCAGATTTCTTGATTATGACATGTGTATTACAATAATTGTATTTACAATTTGAAAAACTAGGTATAAATACTTATATAGACATATTATGCAAATCCCAATTTAGCCTGAGATAAATTCCCAATGCAGAAATACGCACAATCGATCCCACAAGAATACCGATCATAATCGGAGGGATATACTTTACAGGTGTACCAATCGATTACAACATAAAATATCTGCGTTTCAATCGGATAAAACATCAGCTAAACAAATACACATTATTTTGCAAATTATAAGATAAAACAAAATGTTTTTAACATTATAGGGCGTGGACGAATAAATGGTACTAGGCAGAAATGGTTTATCGGGACGAATTGGTACCATGGGGACGAATTGGTACCTGAACGAATTGGTACTCGGACGAATGGATACCTGGGCGAAGGTGGGACGAATTGGTTTGGACAAATTGACCGGCTTCCTTTTGAATTTCGCGGACGAGGGCTGCAAATGTGGGACAATATATAGCCGCGAACATAAATAATGTTAAAAATGTATTTAGCCTATTAATCAAGAATTGCGTTAATAATGATGGTAACAATAAAAAACTGGGTGCAGAAAAAGTGGGTGCAGAAAAGGTGGGCAAAAACTGGGTGCAGAAAAAGTGGGGCCACAAAATGGGGTCACAAATGTACTAACCCCCCCATTTGGTCGACCAATTGATTTTACAGAGTACGCTATGGAGCTTACAAAACAATGTAAGCTCGCACATCAAACGCATGGAGAAATATCGGTTTTTTTTGCTTGCAAAACTTTACAGATGGGGTTGGGGTGAAGGCATTCTATCAAGATGAAAACTTCATATCCTTCAATTGGGAAATGAATTAAATAAAAAGGGCTACTCCTGGAAGCCACCATATTCATCAACTAAGTCCTTTTATTGTAATACAGATTTAATTGATTAAATGGATTATATTACAGGAGTATGTTCACAATTTCAGTATAACTGACAATTGGTACACAGTAAACCTTGCTGTGACAAGATATAAAAAATAGCGCAACACCATTATTAAATATGAATTATAGGTAGATGTACGGATTTCTGTTGACAGTCTGGATGACATACTAACATTTTGTAGTCAATCTAAAATCGTATTTATGGTGAATAAAAGATGATATTTGGTTTTGGATCTTAGATTGGTGTTCATTTAATGGATGGGACATCCATAATTTTGAGTGGTGGATGCCCGCGCAGCCGGTATCCACCATTATCTATATTGGAAAATGTGTATGTGTTTATTTAGATTGACATAATTATTTGTCAAAAATATTCTAATATTTCTGGTTTAGGCATGTTAAAGTAATTCCCACCCCTCTTGAAACAAATGTTTCAATCCCAAAGCCAGTCATCGCGCGGTGATCGTCCCCTGCGGAAATGGCATTTGCGTACCAACGCGAAAGCACGAAGGCAGTATATAAACGCGCCGCTTGCGCGTGTCAATATTCGACTACACCGGTATTGCTGCACGCAATATCCATATATTACCCAGTAATGGATGGCGTGGAGATTGACTAATCCAATCAAATAGATTGTTAACATGATTAACCACACGACCAATGAATAAGAATTAGAATCATTTATGTAATTAGAACGTTATGAGGCTGTGTTTATAAGTTTGCCCAGTGTAATTTTTGTGTTTAAAATGACAACAAGTTCCATTATACAAGAAAAGGAATCTATCAATCTGTCAAATTTTGCACAACAAATATATGAAGATTTATACCACTGAACATGTATGCTTCAGTAAGAAACTATGATACATTTTCGGTAACCATACCCAAGCAATGTATTCTTGTAATATATGTTCAGTGATTATTTCTTAATTGATAACACCAACAGTTTAGAGACGTGCAAAATCAAAAAAAGTGGTCCAGGTTGAATTGATTCGATTTGATCTCTCGTGATTATTATGCATTTAAAAAAATACTCATTCAAACCTTCATTACAAAAAACGCTTAAAAAAAATAAATTCGAACCAACGGTGAGCGGAAAACAGTTTGTAGTTAATCGTTATAATTTCAGATACTGAAGGAAATGATTGATAAAAATGCTCTACAGGAATAGAGGCGTTTGTAATTCAATATGAGTCTATTTCAATTACTGTAAGCAATTCAATGCTTTTTGGGCGATGTGTCAGACAATCTCTCACAGCTGCACCAAATACGAATTTGTCATTCGCAATCAGAAATAAAGACAAAGGGCGAACCAACCAGTCCTGCTGTAGAAGCAAACTATGGTAAGTATGCCAAATACAGAAAAAATGAAAAAACAAATGAATATCGTGCATGCATTCGCAATAATAGTTGTAACACGAAGTAAGGAAATCTGTTTTTATCATCTTCTTTTAGCCAAAGCAGTTGCCATTGATAATCAACTTCAAGACATTCTTTATTGAAAAAAATAGGTTAAAGGCGGACTCCTGTGATATAAGATAATTTTAGTTGTAATGTCACATAGCAATAAATACATGCAGCATGGAAATTCAATTCCAAACAGTCTTGTTGTCTCGGCTTTACTCAAGGTTTCAGCAAAAGGTAGAACCATTAAAAACACCACTCGTTGAAAGTAAAATGAGATCTGTGAACACCAACCATCTTTTCTTTATGTTCTTGACTAAACACTTGTTTTTTTATGTTTTTCCCTGACATTTGGAGGTAGGGGAAATGGGAAAGGGGAAATTTACACAAACCATTAAAGCGTTGTCCAAACATTTTTCCCCCAACAGAGGTCTTCGGTGTCCCCTTAGTTTCAGCAGTAAAATTATCAAACTTTAACATGGAATTCTCATGATTATTGTACCGTGAGAGTGAGTCCCTCATTCCACCCACGACATAATTTCTGGTGCCTTTATGGGTGAAACAATAAATATTTGATTATAGCGATTCGAGTTGATACGTTGTCCCCCTGGAGTGTGGGACTTTTCAATTAAGTCGGAGAGGGGTCAACTAGCTCTACCGGGAAAATGAAAGAATTCAAATGGCACGTGGCCACCCCGGACACTCCAGTCATTTAACTCACTCACTGCCACTGCATACAAATTTCATTCAGTATGGAAATTGACTGTAGTGATTTAGGTCTTAACATAGATCACAATAAACAGAGTAAACCCACAGAAGTCCCTGGCATCATTTCCTTTTTGAATTTCACCTCCGCAGAATGGTACGGGGTCACATATCAGATGAATCGAGGTATCGTTCAATCCAGATAATGTGGTCTCTATAATATTTTGTTTGAAAAACTACAGATGCTACTCCACCTTATACCTTTAGTTTCTTGAAACTCAAGTAAAACTGGCCAAGTAGTCTTTTTCTCTGTGTTCAATGGACACTATCTCCGGTTAGGTTGAAATTGGTTGAAATAAAACTGCGGATTTTGCTTAGGAACTGGTCTACAAAATAAGTCCAAAAAATCTCGCTGAAATGCACCGTATTTTGGGGAAGGTTATATATATATATATAATATATTATATATATATTAGATATATATATATATATATATAGACGGATCCGTCTGAGGATCGGATAACGATGATCGTAAGTTGAGGGTTCCGTGAACTTGAGTAAACGGTGCCTTTTCAGAAGTCTATACTTTGAAATTTATGATAAGCGAAAGCAGAAATTGGAACAGGCGGGGCGGACGTTTGCATTTAATCACAAAATAACTTCGCTGCTAAGAGGGTCGAACCACGGAACCTTCGCTTCACATGGGGCGATGCTTTTATACAATGAGCTATAGCAACTCATGTGGTTGGGAATGCGAATTCAACCTAGTAGTGTTCGGGGGTAATTGCCGTTCATCATTCAGGATGATCCCCGTAAAAATTACGTTATTCTTATAAAACTACAATAATTACATGACGCGAGTGTCGTCTGCCGCCGCGGTTTGTTAAGGTCATGCCCGGATCGCTAATCGCCTCGTCCCCAGGCACCACCAAATTTTACACGAAGTTGGTCCAAATTTGATATCAGAAGAAAGCTTACTATTTTTTCATTTGACCTGTTTTGTTGAAGTTATGACCAAAATATTGCCCCATTTTGGTCGACCAATATTAATTCTACACTTCACTCTATATACCACAAAATCACGGTTTTAGGTCTCAAATCAAAACGGATGGAAATATCGACGCGAAATTTACAGACCAATAAAACTCACTAATGGATGAGAGAGTAGAGACGACATGCGCTATTCCCGGCTATTTCAATTGGAAGGACGTTTCCAGCAGCCGTTGAATTATTATAGGATCCCCGATAATAATTATTAATACAAAATTATTCGTTTGTGACATACACACATTCACAGCGATAGTTTACTAGCCAGTTACAATGAACCGTGTAAAATCTATTTTTTTTAAATTGGGGACGCTCTTAAAAAATGTTGCTCAATTGCTTTACGGGTGAACAGTTTGACCACCCAGACACACATACACACAAACACCCCCCCCCCCCCCCCCTACATACGAACGAGGATTCCTAGTGCCTTCTACAATTTTGCAGACCAACAACAAAACACTTGAAAATGCTAGATATTATGCGTGAATATTTGTATTTGTCAAAGACTCATCATCAATGAATCAAATTTATTTCCATCAGATAATAACAAACAAAATATAACACCCAAAAAGATGGAGGAGGTACAACAGGAGCAAAAATGCCTGGTAAAAAAGAATGCACCCCCTGAAAAGATACAATTTAAAAATATACAAAATTATAGCAACAACTCACATCACGCAAACACACCTCACACAAAACCTCATATCACACAAAAACACTCACAAACGCACACCAAAACATCGGCATAAGATGCTGGCATTAATATGACCTGATGAAGTCGCAGTGGCTGCCAGAAACAAGACATTCAAGGAGAGCAAACGAGAGAACGTCAGGTGTACCTCCTGGCAACAATACGATTTCAGATCATACTAATAAACAACACATCATATAGTATAAAAAATACTATATTGATTCAATTGGACACAGGCAAATCTGGTAACTTGATTGACGACACATGAATATATAGTTATTTTTTTTCCCAATCAGAATTTCAGTTTAACTTAAAACGAAAGAACATCCATGTGTGCCTCCTAGTAAAAAACCGTACGATTCAGATGATATATCTAACACATACAAAATGATTATATAGTAAAAAGAAACTATACAGATTTTCCAATTTGACACACGACAATATATTGGTCCAAAGTTGAATTGACAACACATGAAATTATAAGTTCAGTAATTTGATCCCGAGAAGGATTTCAGTTTGAACTTAAATTGCCCAAAGGGGTTCTGACAACTTGATTTCCTTTGGTAGCGCATTCCATATTTTTGAGTACCATGTGAAATATTGTCATCTTTGCCTAGGATTTAAATCGTATTTTTTGCTTCGGGTAGAGTTATGATTCTCCCGGTGAATGGTAAAAACGTTCGCAAAAGATTTAGGTAATAAATCATTCTTATATTTAAACAAAAAGACAGCGGGCTTCCTTTATACTACATAATCAAAAAAATATTGAGTGTATTGAATCTATCGAAAAGAGGATTTGAATGACTAAGATATTCACTATTGGAAATTGTTCTCATGGCACGTTTTTGCAAACGGAAAACTTTGTTGAGGCATTTCTATTTGCATTTCCCCCTAACAATTAAACCATAATTTAGATAAGGATAAAACTAATGAAGAAATAATTTATACAAAAGCATTAGTGGGTAATAGAAGATTTACTTTGTTAAAAAACTCCGAGATTTCATGGAACACACTACAGACTTCAATATGTTTTTTCAAGTCATGTGTTTCATCCATAGTTATACCAAGAAAATTTTGCTTCATGAACTCTATTTAGCTTGCAGCCGCAAGATAAATGTCATGGCGATTTCCAACATTTAGATTACTAGTCTGCATACGTGTTCCCAAATACATAAGATTTGTTTCTTAGCATTAAAGACATTCTATTAGCTTGAACCCAGTTACAACTTTCTGTTAATTCAATTAAAAATATTATAGAAAATAGATTACATTTTTGTGAGAATAGAAAACAGTAGTGTCATCTGCAAATAAAATGGTGTTTGTATAATCTGATGTATGGCATATATCATTCATGTAGATTCTAACAGTAAGGTCAATATGGACCCCTGTGGGACCCCCAAGTACCTTTCTGTTGAGTATTGACGAGTTATAGGCAACATACGTTGTCTATTACTTAAATAATATTGGAACCACTAGTACACCATAATGATTCATTTAGGAGCAAAATGTTATGATCAATTGTATCAAAAGCTTTGATAAATCCATGAAACACCAACGGTTTTCATGCCTTCATCAATGGCTTACCAATGCATTTACAAAACTAAGACAGCCATATAGGTTGAGTGGTTAGTTCGAAAACCTATTGTTTTTTATATAGTATGTCGTTTTTACATAAGAAATCCATAGATCGCGTTTATATACATGCGTTCAAGTATTTTGACAAATGGCGTACAGAGAATGGTCTATAGTTACAACACAATTCCGGATCATCCTTTGAATATCGGAATTAACTTTAGCAATTTTGAATCATCGGGTACACACCCAGTAGATAGTGACATATTAAAAATCAACATCAGTGGATAAGCTAGTTCTTTGGATTTCTTAAGCAAATCAACTAATTCTTATCGTACCAGGCTTTCCCACTTCCAAGTTTCTTGATCATTTTGATTATCTCTCTCATCAGTTGGTGTAAAAAAACACAGACATACCATTACTTCTTTTCGGTAAGAAGAATAGTCTTTACCTGTATTTTGGATAGTAGACGCTAATTAATGGTCCAATATTGCAAAACATTTGTTAAATTCAGAGGCAATTCTTTTGGACAGTGTTAGGTTCATTCCTGAAATAAATTTTCAGAACACTTGTTAGTTTAGAACGGATGATTGAATTTAGCACTTCCATGTATTCCTATGTTATTCTTTCTTGGTCAAGTAAGTCACAATAATAATTTTGCTCGCCAAACGTAATAAAGAATTTATTATTTCTATATTTATTGTATTTACAATTGATATCAGATGGCTTTTTAATAGACCTCGATAAAGTGTATTTTTTTCTGATACTTTTTCAACAAAGCAAAAGATATCCAAGGTAACTTAGGTTTGTCTTTTGTGAATAAATGCGTTTCTGTTTTTAGGAATAATGTGTAAAAAACTCATTAAATGGAACAATAAAATAGAATACGATTCGTTAAATATTTGATTGCAAAGAGAAATCCAATTTATATTTTCCAGTCATTTTTGAAATACTCCATATTTTTCGGGAAATTCCTAACCTCTATTTCAGGTTGTTTTTCTTTGATCTGAAGACATTGAGATTGGTTTTAATGAATATCGGAAAATGATCACTAATGTCAGTTATTGCAATACCAGAAGTTAGATAAGCTTCGAATTGGTGAAAATTTTATCAATGAGAGTTGCCGATTTCGAGTGATTCTGGTCGGTGTTGTTAGCTTGGATACAATGAATGTGAGGTAAGAATATTAACAAAGCATTAGTGTGTGAATGGTTCTTCATCCAAGCAAATTAACATGAAAATCACCCATCAGTATACAAGTTTTGATTTTTTGGTACACAAGAAAGTAGAACATCAATGCATTCATTAAAAAACATTGAAATCTGACAGTGGTCGTACATTACCCCAACTACAATGTTTTTGACCAGGTTTTTCAATTTCGATAAATAAGCTCTCAACAGAATGGGATGTTTAATTTTGGTAAAGGCATCTCTCACATGATATTAATATTGTATTTAAAAATAGGCACACCCCTCCTCCTCGTTTCTTGTCTCGATTTTTGTATTCAATATGAAACCCGTTTAGTTGGAAATAATCGAGAGGTTATCTTTCAGCCAATTTCTCAAGCCATAATGTCAAATTTATCTCAGAGCAATACAAGAATTCTCTAAATGAATCAAAGTTTTTATCCAAACTTCTTATGTCAAGTTTAGAAATTGACATACCATTCTTTGATGTTTCATGAATTGTTGTTGAGATTTGCCTTCGGTGTGAAATGTTACATCACTATTGTATTCCATCATCTCTAAAATCAGTTTGGAAGGCAGGTCGGGTTTCGACGGCTAGATTTTATATTTGTTTTTTATCTTCATTTCAAGAACGATTATTTAAAAAAAAAAAACGATTATCATTCTAAAAGGTACTTATTTTCATCCAAATAATTAAATGGTAAAATCAATAGTTTCTAGGACATAAATTACAATTGCCATATTTTCTGATTCTTTCAGTTTGAACTCCTTATTCGTTAGAGACTAAATTTTTAGGAACATAGAGTTTGATAGAAACAAGTCAATTTCTATGATTACGTTTAAAGTTATGACAATTGACTACGCACATGGACATTCAAACCGTTTTTCCTTCACACACTAACACACACAACACACACCCACCAATGAGTATTAAATCAAAGACTGAATAAAAAGGTTTTTTTAAAACCAACTAAGGTAATGAAATATCCTTGTGGTTTGCAAGATTATGTAATGAGACATTGCAAAACAAGATATGAGTTTGTCACCTTGCCATTAAAACTTTTAAATCAGCAAACAGTCTCTGTGACATGTCACCATATAGTACAGTATTTGCCATGGTGGAATAAATAGGGTCTTTCAGTTTTAATTTAGGTCTTCATGACTTCACCAATATCTCACATCCAACATTGGCCGCTGCAATGGAGCTGAGCTTTCTCCTTTCAAAGTTATGATTTCTATTCTCATTAGACCAGATGCTGGCGGTTGTTCCAGAACCGTCCTGGGGTGGGGTGGGGGGGGGGGGGGTGAAACTGAGAGGGGTTTCCCTTTAGCTGATAGTAACCGGTAGTTTTATCTTCCATAGACTAATTACAGTTAAAACGGTCTGTTACAATTTATGTGTTGACGTGGCGGGAGTATAATATAGGCCACAGTTTCACGTCCGCTAACATCGCCCGCGCCGACATGTGTGGAACGACCAACATAGCATTGACTGGGACAAGAATAGAAATTGATGACAGGAAAAACTAATTGGGGACTGAAGGAAACTTCATGAAAAGCTTTGTAAACGCAAGTCTAGCCAACAAACTTCAATAGGGACAAAGGAGCAAGAAATTCCTCCTGAATGGAGTAGACTACTCAAGGATGCCTCTCCCAATGAACGGAAAGTAATTACTGGGGTATCCTTACTCATCTCTTATTGTCCTCTCTCCCTTTGTTTCACTGGTGAACATTCAGGTGCAACGAAAATAAGTCTGGATTTATTTGTTTGGGAGTTTGGCTACTTAACACTAAGTGACCCAGGGGGGGGGGGTTCCTAGGGACCCTCCAAATTGTGTTCGCGCTGGACGCTTTACGCGTGGCGATTTTTGCGCCGATTTTTGTGTAATTGTCTAACTTTTAAATGCGTTCTTTTAATACCAAAAAATTGAAAAGCGGCCAAGCCTTTAATGGGTTAATTAGTGAGGGGCCCATGGACCCCCCCCCCCCCTTGGGCCACTAACGCGAAAGTCAGCTGAGAATATTAAATTTTTGTGCTATATATGTTACAACATACATATAAGGTAAAACAAGAATAAGCAACATGAAAAAAAATTAACCGACCTTTAGGTGCTGGAAAAAAAATACTTTCATTGTGGACGTTGCTAAACCGTTACGTACAAAGTTATGGGAAAATGTGTGTATTTGAAACACCCGTTACAAATACAGGATTCCTAAAACCTCAATTTTTTGTTAATATATTGTAATTGGGTCTTCTAGAGTAGAATCAACATAAAATAAGGTTTCAAAAAAGTTTAGATTTGTATGTAAGCGCAAAGGTTCATTTGATTTTCCGGCTTTTGCCCATTTTTAGCCGTGGTTGAAACACTGGTTGCCCCCTTAATTTGCAGCCCAAATAACAAAATTAAGTTTTATTGCTGATTGGGGTGTTGGTTTATGACCCTTAAATGTGGTATTTAATATTTCGTACAAAAATTCACTCGGGAAAGTGTTTTCCTTAGGATGGGGCCCTTGGACCCCCCCCCTTGGGCACAACGGAGTGAAAAACCCCTTGGTCACTTAAGTGTTTTAAACGTGCTGTTCGTCATAAATGTTAAATAATTTATTAAAAATGTGCACATTCAGACGCCCTTTCTATGTTATAAGAACACCAACGGCTAAAAATGTTTGAGTTTACGTGGGTCGAGTGTTGAAGGTGTTTGTTCCAATTATGTCTATTGTGTTCTCTATGATATGAGAGCCTGGTATTATACTTGCATACATCCCATCAAGTTTTTGTTTATGTATTGGGAATGAAATGGAATGGATTTGAAGGCTGAAATTTCAGGAAGACAATGATAAAATACACTTTTTCTTTTGTGAAAATCGAACATTCAGGGTACACTAAGAGAGGGTCCAAAGGCCCCAAACTACATCCACACTGAAAGAAAGAATGCAACAAACTGGGAAAATAGGGAAATTGGCAATACGGAATTCAATCTTCCAATAAGATTGGAAATTTTGGACATGGGTATACTTATGTTGTAATACTTGCATCCCTGGGTTTCATACCGGAAATAATTTTTTACCGTAATTCCTATCCAGAATGCCCAACGGAGGTACGAGTGAATGCACCCATTAGACAGGCTATCCAGGGAAAAACTGCCATTTTGTGGGGGTCAAACTTTTCTCAACGGTTTTATGTCCTGAACCCTTACTCTTTCAAATAAGCTTGGGGGACACCCAGATTTTGCCTTGCATCCAAGATGGCGGCTGAAAATCAAAATGGCCGACAAAATCCTAATTAGGATACAAGTATGAGGGAAAATCTTAATTTTCAGGTTTTTCCAGTGTGGTTCTGCCACCTTAAGCTATACACTTCGAATTCAGCTGAAGCACCACATGCTTGTGGTCTCAAATCAAAGATGCGGCCAAAATCCAAAAATAGGGCCCCAAAATTACTAAATTAGAACTATACGCCTCTAAGATTCCCTTTTTAAACCTTGTCTTGCTCAATTGTATTCTGAACCTATTATTCTGTGTGTTGCCCTTACGGGCACTAGATTTTGAAAATCCAGATGGCCGCCAAAAAATGGCACCAAAATTACCTTAATTAGGGTATAGTGTGTTGGAGCTTTCCATTGCAATATTTCCGTGTGCCCTCATTTCTAAACTCGAACACTATCCTTACAAATACAGCAGGACCCCACCATATTTTCGTTTCCAATCCAAGATGTCGGCAACACTCCCAAAGCCGCCAAAAAAGCACCCTAATTAGATCTAGTATGTTGAGGCTTACCACTTGAAGGTCACTTAAGTGGTTCTCCTATACCTATACCACTTCAAATTCAGCTGCTGATGAAAAAACGACACCCAGTATATGGTCTCAAATCCAAGATGGTGGCCAAAAATCATAAATGGCCGCCAAAACTACCTTATAGATATCTGGTTATTGAGGCTTATCACTTGAAGGTAACTTAAGTGGTTCTCCTATACTATAACCTTCAAAAATTCAGCGAAACGACCACCTAGTATGTGTCTCGAATCCGAGAAGATGGCCTAAATATAAATTGGACCGACCAAAAACCCTAATTGGATATAAGCGGTATTTTGATTGTTCCTTTTTGCAGTTGTTTTGTCATTCTGAACTACATCCTTTACAGTAACTTGAGGTCCACACAAAGCATTGCATTTGAGAAAGTAACCTTTGTTATGTAACATGGGGTGACTGGTATCAGAAGCAGATTTCTGTATTAAAGTAATAATTATTCCAATTTGTCCATAACTTACTAAGAAATAATGTAAAGGTTAGTTTTCATGTATGTTTAGAACGTCCAAGGGATAAACAAAATGGAAAACAACCAAGTCAAGTCAGATAAAGTTTATTGGCAATGATATTGCCAAGCAGTTGTCCATCGGTGAATCACGGGTAGATGGATATACTTTCTTTAATGTGGCAAGAGATGTACACCAATGATCTTCAATAGAGGTGTTGAAACCGTCCTATATTCCCATAACCAATCTGCGCCTCAGCTTCTGACATTCCGCTTTCTTTTAATTCCATTCTTATTGGGAGTATGTTTTTTTCTAGGTTTTTTCTTCTCTTCTACTTGTATGGCCGAAATATTTCGTTGATCCGATCCGGGTCTAGAATATTATAAACATTTTCTCGGGGACCACAATTCAAAGAGGCAATCTTCTTGCGGTCCGCCTTCCCAACTGGCAATGTCTCAATTATACGGTATATTGAAATTGGGAAGAATAGGGTGTTCATGATTCAGATCTTTGTGATTTTCTTTTAAGTATATGACTGTATCATTGATTAATATATAATCACAGTGGCATCGGAAATTGACAAAGACTTTATGTTTCTTCTGATCATAAAGTGACATCAGTTATGATGCGATAATAGAAGAGTAGGGGATGCATCATTGAATCGGGCGAAGTGGAAGGAGGGAGTAAAGCGGTTGCTACGGAGTGGCGAGGTAAATCTGGCCACCCCGTGTGCGGGACAAACCGGATTTAAAAACTCTAGGGTTTACTACTACTACTACTACTACCACCACCACCTCTCCTCCTCCTCTTCCCTCCTCCTCCACTCCTCCATTAAATGAACCTGACAACGATTTCTTGGTAAGTTATGGACAAAATTCGATAATTAGTACTTTATACAAAGTCTTGTCTACGCTGCGTACCAAGTAAACACCCCCCCACAATCACCAATAAGTAAATTTTGCTTTGCAAATAAATTGAAGAAATTCAATTTAGGGCATGTGACAGCCATTGGATTATGACAACCATTTTTTTTGGACTTAATTCAAATTCAATGTTCGGGTGGATCTCACGAGCTAACTGTAAAGTATAGATTCTGAGTGACAAAGCAACGGCAAAAATGGAAAACTTCAACACCCTACTCTATATCAGGTTTCAGCTTGAATTTGAAGTATAGGGTGATTGAACCATAAATGACATTCAAGTGATCAACTTACTGATATCTAAGTAGGGTAAACTTTTGGGTACATGTGGATGGGGCCGCCATCTTGGATTTTGAACAAGTATGGCGGTGTGGGTGTTTCAGATGAATGTGAAGGATTGTAAGTTTAGGATCGCGAGGATGAACTACCTGAACACACGTTCTAAACCACACATAAATGCACCTTCAAATTCAGCTGAGAGCAGATGTGTTACGGGATAGAGGATGGTTTTCAACACATCTATGAAGATAGTGGTGTTACATCTTCTGCCAGCAATTAAGAGGTCTATCTATTCATCTGACAGTGATTTACAGATGGACACGTGATTGGCAATATCAGTGCATAAACTTATATGGGCTTGGAATTGTTTGTGATGTTCATTTTGTTATCCCGTTGGACGTTATAAACACACATGAAATTTAACTTTGACATTATTTCTTAGTAAGTTCTGGACAAAATTAGATTAATTAGTACTTTTATACAAAATATGACTTCTGATACCACGTAACCCCCATGTACATCAAAAGGTTACTTTTTGTTGAAATAGAATCTGGAGGAATTTCATTGAGGACTTTGACCGCCATTTGGATTAGTTGACAACAATTTGGAGTTAGTTCAATTCATATGTTTGTGTGGATCTCAAGCTTAACGTAAAGGATTAGGTTCAGAATGACAAAGCACTGCCAAAAAAATGGAAAATTTAAAAACCTCTTATATCAAATGAGGGTAATTTTGGCGAACAATTTAGATTTAGGCCATTTTGGATTCGAGCAAATAGGGTGTCTTCGTGTTGCAGCTGAATTTGAAGGTATATGGTATGGCGACCACATTAAGTGGACCTTAAAGTGGGTTAAGCCTCAAATACGGATCAATGGCGGCCATTGTGGATTTTGGGCCGAAATCTTGGACTTTGAGGACCAAATTATGGTGGTGTTCTGCTGAATTTGAAGGATATAGAGTTTAGGACATGAGGGCACTACGGAAAAATCTGGCCAAACGGAAAGCTCCAGCACACCATTCCCCTTAATTAAGGTTAATTTTGGTGGCCATTTTGGCGGCCCAATCTTGGATTTGAGACTAATCTTAGGTGGTCCGTAAGCTAACCACAAGAATATAGGTTCAGAATAATATCTGCAAGAAAGGTTTAAAAGGGAAATCTAAGAGGCAGTATAGTTCTATTTTAGTAATTTGTCCCCTTATTTTGGATTTGGCCGACATCTTGGGATTTGGAGACCACAACATGGTTGGTTGCTTCAGCTGAAAGAGATTGGTATAGCTGAAGGGTGGCAGAACCACTGGAAAAACCTGGAAATTAAACTGTTCACGATTGTATCTAATTAAGGCAATTTTGAAGGCCCATTTGGAATTTTGGCCGCCACTTGGATTATAAGGCAAAAATCGGGTGTCCCCCAAGGATTATTTGAAAGAGTATGGGTTCAAGGACATAACCGTTGAGGAAAAGGTTGCCCTACCCAAAATGGGCGTTTTTCCCTGGATTTTAGCCCTGTAATACATACTCCATGGCACGCTCTCTTTTGTGCGCTCCGTTTTAAAAACTACGCGCCACATTTTGTGGCGCTTAAAAATTACAAGGCAATCAACAGTACTCTGTTACTGTAAAAATTTATGTCAGGCAAACGGGTTTCGAACAGTTATGACAGAAAAATGACCGTTATGCCTAAAACACCATAGATTATTATAGTATTTATTTTATCTACTCGCACATCGTGGTTGCATGTGGGATAGGAATTTCGGTTTGTTGTATTTAGTTATAAAAAAATGATTTTCCGGTTCGAACAAACCAAGGAGTCCTAAACGTTTTTACTGATGACCCTTTTTTATTAGTTGATCTATTACTTAAAGCTAATCATAGTTGATCTTAATATTGAAATCTCAAATTTATATTCGCCCAGCACGAGGAGGTAGGCTCATGAGTGTCACTGCGGGCATCCCCATGATGCATTAGATGTTAATTGAATAAACCTCCATTCATTGTGATGTAGAGAAGATTTATAAGTTATCATACCGGTGGACAAAAACATGTGGCCCCAGACCTGTCTTCCTGTGTTACGCCAACGGAAAGTATCAATTCAAGTGATAGCACAATATTACTATAGAAAGAGCTTGACATATTCTACAGATGAAATCCACGGTTTTATGCTATATTGATGACCATTGTTGGAAACACCACTGGGAAAAGATGGCATTACGGGTGAAAAAACAGGTAAGGTAAAATACAAGTTTGATTTCAATATTAATTATAAATGGATTGCCCTATAGATGTCTTTTTGTGTTGTGAACTTCGGCAAACATACCAATTGCCGTAAATCAAAATGTTCCCAATGTGAAAATTGTATCGTTGCTATACAGGGTGTCCACAAAAAATAGTGCATGGACAAAGCACCCTCGTTGGAGGTTGAAAGAAATAAACTATGATCGTGATAGGTGCATCATTGTATTGAGTTTTGATTGACCGTTTACAGCATCCGATTGGTTGTTGCAATCAGCGATATGGCTAATCTTCTAAGGGGAAGGTGATGAAATACCAATTGTGCCAATTTTAACAGAATGGGATACTTAACAACTATCGAAGCAAGCATGTTACACGTTATTGATTCGAAAGAATTAATCCATCACTACAATTATGAATGGTGGATCTTTGTTTTACATGACTTCATAAATTCAGTAAAAGAACATCCAAAAGAGAGCACACTCAACTGGACACATGACAGTATTTAAACATAATTATGCTTATCTTGCAAAATATCAAAATTTTTAAAGAGTTCTGAAAGAACTATGTTCTTGAAGCAATATTTTACAAATACAAAATAACCATAGTTCTGTAATCAAATTGAAAATTGCACATATATTGAAATTGATAAATGGAACTATTTCGATGTACAGTTGCAGTTCTGAAGTAAGTAGTAAACTATTTTTCAATAAGCCCTATCAAACTAATCACAATATGCTCTTTGACTTTGTCCCAATTCTGCGAAAAAAGGGCACAATGGTAATCGCACCCTCTTCTTAGAATATTAGCCACATCTCTGGATTGCCCTAGCCAAATCGTGAGACCGCTGTAACAGTATTTAAACGCCAAGGACTTTACTTGTTGATGTTATGAAATATTACGTCACTATTTGTTTTTCACCTGCAACGAGGGCGCTTTTGGCTTGCACCAATTTTTGTGTGGCACCTGTATTGAGATTGAGTGTAGACGAGCATTGCTTTTTAAAAGGTATGTTATCATCATGAAAACATGAAATTCTTAACGAGATAATAATAGGCAATAATTTAATTGAATACATACATGACTCTAAGAAAAAAGACGGTTTTTTAGATCCTTTTTTTCCTCTATTATGGAACCTCTCAAAGAATGGAACCTTAAAAAAAATGGTCTTAAAAAATCTGAGAACCCAAAAGGTCCTAACAGAACCATAAAAAGGTGCTATGTACAGCAGTTTAAGAACTATTTTTGGTTCGTTTGAAGAACCTTACAGGGTTCCATATAGAGGACAAGTTTAGACGTCTTTCGCACCTTTTGTTTCTTAGAGTGTGTAATTAAAATTATGATATAATTCACTAATTTCCATAGTTTACCCTCCATTCTCCCAAAAAGGTGCCAACCGAGCTCAGTCAAACAGCAAATAAACAGTCACTTGGGAAAGCCGAGCAGGTAACACGTAATGGATAATTATCAGGTTGAATTACGTCTTTGGACGGCATCTTGAAAATGGAGAGGCCATGTATCTGGGTCAGTAGAAGCTGGTTGTTATGTACACACATTTTGACATCTGTCAGTACGTGCTCTATCTTCAAGTAAGAGCCATACATTTGCACGGAGCTGGTCCCCTATAAGGTATTGGGCCGAAGTTAGAACCGCTGAATCAAGTAAGTGAAGTCAACTTAAATTAAAAAGTAAACCTAAAAACACCGTATTTATCAATGTCACATTCGTCCACTCTTAGATGTGGAAGCAAAAACAGGCAAGACCTTCTGTTCACAGTTTATCATATACTACAAGGCAAAATACAAATGTGTGAAGTGGGAATTTTATGTGGAACCATATTGGGATATGGGCTGGTGTCAAATACTCATGGCGCGCGTCACGTAAATATTAGGTGGGTAGGAAGAATTCAGTTCGTGATCTCCGGCAGAAAGTACACCACGTATCGTTTAGTCAGAAGGATTTCCAAAAATGTATAGTTTGTACAACTTACGACCATTGGTTTTGGAGTTAGTTATAGGGTAAATTGACAAAACGGAGCGGATTGATGATTACGACCAGCGGTCGATGTCGGAAGACTTCTCCTACGCTCTAGCGTATATTTAGCCAAACGCTTGGGTGATTTGTGTGAGGTCCTACGCTGTCGTATGATTGTGGATGTTGTAACGAACTCGTACGACAACGTTGTTTTTAATTCGACGGTCCCACGCGCTACGCCTGATCCGTAGGCCGTACACGGACCAGCCACAACATCGTACAACAGCGTGCGTTGCTCATTTTGGCCCCCCCCCCGCGTGGACAACCCTCCCAATCACTCCAAAATCGTACGCTTCAAAATAACGTACGCTCATGTGTGCCTGCCTCTTTAGGACAACTACGATGATCATCAAACATACGAAATTGATTTTAAAAGAGGATCGTGACATTTGAAATTTTTTAAAGCAATTAAACCCAATTTTTGAAGTTTTTATATCTGCTATAACAGATCTTGTGTCCGGATGAAATACTTCTCTGAAGCGAGCATGTGACTACTTCGTTTTGTTGCGTTTAAACTTTACATGTTACAGTAAATCAATTTTTTAAAATCTCTGACACAGTTTCCATATTTGACAATGTAACGATATAAATATCTCTCAGATAATAATTAAAACCTGTTGCATCTACATTAATAGTTCCTCCTTCATCCATGAGCCCAATTAGGTTTCCATGGTGATGATTACGTATGTGAGCATAAACACGCCACTACACAACCTTGAGGTTGACCCTCATCGAGAACATGAACGAGATTCTTATTATTCCCATCGATATCAATAGCCTTGAACGTTTGTGAAGTATGACTTGACCCTATTTAAAGTGATCCAGTTAATGCCGTACTCTCACAGAGAGGTTGAAGAAAATATCATTATTAATGGTGCAATAATTGGGCGGTAATTTGGCCCTCTTGGCTCTTAATTCTTCAAGGATGTATTTAACTTGTAATAACACAGTCTCATCAGTGCTGTGATACAATCAATATGCACTTCGTGTTTTGCCATTAAAGTGTTCTCAAGAAGGTAGTTTTGGAATCTATGAAGAACACGCCATTTTGCCACTGGCCGGTAAAAGCTTGTGCGTAAGGAGAACACGAACTACTCACAAATTTTGCTATGCCAAAATTTAGAAAGTAGTTACAAACAAAGTCAAACTGCTGTTCATGACTAAATTTTAAAAGACCACACTGTTAATGTATTTTCTTTTCTATGAACTTTTACTAAATTCTGCCTATGTTTTTTAATTATTTTTTGTTAATGTATGTTCTGGTGATTGCTTTGGTGATCATGACGGTGTTTAAATGTTATGTGTTAAGTGTGTTAAGGTGATTGTGGTGAATGTGTTTGTGGTCAGTGGCGTAGCGGGTGGGGGGGTGCAGGGGCACGTGTCCCCCCCCCCCCCCCGACCGAGATGTTTTGGGTCGGTACATAACGGTCCGTCGGTACATTTTTAACAAGCTTTAAGCTGTTTTTTGGGCGTGTGCATGAGAGCTTCCTTCCTTAAATTGTTTACTAATAACGCCTTAATTTGTAACTACTACTACCCTATTAGTGTCTTTGCGTTGACGAAAATTCGTTTTCCTTCTCCTTCCAACCCCACCCCCCCACCCCCCCCACCCCCAACCTTCAGCATTTGGAGGCACGGTAAAAAATTTGGGTCTACGCTCGCCGGGAAAATATTTTGTCGTTACAATACACGCGTCGGTACATTCAAAATCTGTGCCCCCTCGTCAACAAAATCCTGGCTACGCCACAGTTGGTTGTTGCGGGTGAGAGTGAAGTTTATGTGTAATTGCAAATTATTTTACAATAATGATTTTGCTTTTTAATGATGTACTGACTCATAAGATCTACTTTTTTATATTTGTGTATAACTTGTAAAATTGTTGCCATTCAGCTTTAAATGTAAATTTGCGCATTCTTATTTTCCATCTCACCTGAGCATGACACCAATAATCAAGTAACTCAGGAATGCATGCATCCAACACATTTGTTAGTAAACCATTGACAGGCACTGGTTAAATCGTGTCGGCGATTTGACTGCTCTGAATCGCAATGTCGTAGAATTCTTGTCCCACCAGTATCATATGTTGCGCCACATTCTCATTGCGACACGCATATTCAAACAGTAGACAGGCAGGTCAACAAATTCTTGGCTCACGCGAGGACATTCACCTAATGTATGCCAGGGGGGGGGGGGGGGGGGGGGGGGGGGGGGTCGGGCGGCCTGTAAAGTCCTCAGACCTGAAACTCCCGTGCATCTGTGGCTAATGGGACCAGCTTAAGCTTTCTGTGTGTGTCAATGCTAGGTCGAGGTTTTTACATGAGGGAATACAATAGAGTCCCTACTTTTTATTTGTAGCGCAAAAAAACTTAAAATAAAAAAAAGTATTTGTATATTTCATTTCCATAAAAAGCATAGGCTGAATTTCCTATTTGCTTCTAATAGAAAATTAGAATTTCCAATATTTGTATCAATTAAGTTTTTTTTTTTTTTTTTTTTTTTTTTCTCAGCTTAATCCTTTCAGATGAGGATATTTTTTAAAGAAAGCCGTTAGACCAGTAAAAATCAATTTCACTTGTTTTAGGGAACACCTGTTATTTGAAATCTCTCGGTTGCACCTTTAACTGTTGCCAATCAACTGAAATCAAGATAGACTTTTGTAAATTTTGGCAAATGGCTCTTTTTTGTGTTTGGTTTTATTTAATCTGCGCTCTGTCGCCGTGAAGTAACAGATTCCTTTAATTTTCACACAACAGTATCTAACCACATATAATATTATTAGTAGTCTTGACTTGACAGATCTCCTACAAAAGTGCATCTCGAACCAAGGTAATGAGATAATAGACACAATTTCCACCATAATTTGTGTTAAAAGTCCCGATTCGCCACCAGAGGACATTGCAAGTTGAACGCAACTGTTCAGGAAAGTTGACTTTTAATGGAAGCTTCTCCGGAAGACGGTCGAAATGGTATATTATCGTTTATGATACAGTTTACAGACTTTGGAAAACTAGTTAATGAATGGGAACATGGTTCCACTCCAGAAACTCACGTCAATTCACATTTACCGCACTATTCCAATTTCAGTTCCGTGTTAAAGCAGAACATCAGTAGGTGATGGACCATTTAGTAACCTCTATAGCCAGACCCCTCTCAGGTATGGCAAATTAAAATAAATGCTTCCGTTTGTAATTGAATTAACTGCCAACCACATATTGCTCTTGTTCTATTATATATAATTCCCAACATATTCTTTGAAAGGTTTTAAATTTAAAAAAAAACTGAACCCTGATTTTGTCCGCCATTTTTAAAATCATATATATCTAACCTATGTGGTATTTCAAAAGCTATTTCATTATCTTTAATTTGCTGGAAGAATCCAATCGGTAGTAAGAGGCCGAGCTACAGTCTTTTGAATCACGTGCTCAGCTTTTCCCCATCCACAGCTGCCGCATTGAATGCCGGCGGCCAACTATAGAGCAAATGACTACCCAAAATGAGATAAGGTATGTCTATGTTTATGGAAATTAAGTGTATCTTTAAAGGTGTAAAGGCCAGTGATATGTAAGTTTTATTTGAAACCCTTGTTGTCACACGTGGCAATATTTTGGTCTACAAATATACACAATCCTTTAACCCTCAAGAGTTTCACCCGATGGTCTGTTCCTGGCATCTGGTATGATTTAATCAACTCCTCCAGAAACTGATTTATGTATCAAGTTCTTTATTTTTCAAATGATTAAGATGGCCTCGGTGGTGAATTGTAGCTGAATTTTGTGGGGTTAAATAACGTCACAGTTATTCTGCATTCAATGAATATCCCGATTTTTTCTGGACACTGATTTACTTTCACTAGACGCCTATGGAAACACAATATAGAATCCCTTTCTTCTTATCCCTAGATAAGGAAGCCTTATCTTAAAATAGCACTTACAGCACTCCGTTAACTGGAGATAACAAAGCTGAAAAACCACACCCCAAATAACGCGTCTTAATTATGGTAAACAATGCTGAACCCCAAATAACGGTCCTTATCCTTAACGTTAAAAGCTTATCTCCGAAATAAGAAAGGGCTGAACCCTAATGAACGGTTTCTTATCCTTATCTGGGGTTAACAAAGCTTAGCTCCTTAGATAAGAAACCTAATCTAGGGATAAGGCCCCTATCACCAAATAAACGCTCAGTTCTCTAATAACTAGTATCTCTAGAATACGGTGCCTTATCTCGAGATAAGAGACCTTATCCCAGAAATATTTTTTAAGCTTTTGTTACCCCCAGATAAGGGTCGTATTGGGGTTCATCTCTGCTATCATCGAGATAAGCTTTGTTACTTAAGATAAGGGGGCGTTATTTGGGGTTCAGCTTTGTTAACCCCATATCAGAACGCGTTATTTTGTGGGTTCAGCTTGGTTAGCTCAAGTTAACGAAACGTTATCCTCCAGTAACGGATTGTTATTTGGAGATAAGGCGATGGAAGCACAAGTGTATCACTTGCTTCTTATCCGCTAGAGAAGGAAAGCCTTAGCTCCAAATAAAACACTTGAAAACTCCCGTTACTGGAGATAACGCTTCGTTCACTGGAGATAACAATCGGAACCCTAAATAACGGCGCTTATCTGGGGTTAACAAAGCTGAACACCAAATAATGGTCCTTATTTAAAGCCATATCAGGTCATTTTTTCCAAATCAAAATGCCCATTTTGTTCTCTAAATTGCTATTGTTAGGTCATATCAACACCTTATTGTGAAAAACAACACAAAGCATTTTAAGCGGTCCCGGAGATGCCATTTACGACTGTCTCGCGCCTACAAAAAGTCGGATCCCGACTTTTATTAGTAAAACAAAGCTAAAAATCATCAGTTCTTGACAAATACGGCGCGTTAACCTTAGCCCGCTTACAGGGGTGCTTTATACAAAACCATTTTAACAACAGTGCAAAAAATGCACTTTGATGAAAAATAGGGGGCGCTGTTTGTTTACATTTGGAAAAACAATCGCTTGATGTGGCTTAAAGTTAACAAGCTTATCTCTAGATAACAACTAACCCTAAATAACGGCCTTATCTTGGGTTAACAAAGCTTACTCTAGATGAAACCTTATCTAGGGATAAGGCCCCTTTATCTCCAAATAACGCTCAGTTAACTCAAGATACCAAGCTGAACCCCAAATAACGATCTTATCTGGGGTTAACAAAGCTGAACCCCAAATACAGTCAGCTTGTTATCTCCAGATAGGGCCCGTTATTTGGGGTTCAGCTTTGCGCTACGCCAGAAAAGGATTGTTAACTCAAGATAAGGACCGTTTATTTTGGGTTCAACTTTGTTATCTCTAGCTGAGCTTGTTGATCTCTATCTAGGACCGTATTCTGGTTCATCTTTCTTAAAGCAATATTACACATTTTTTTTGAAGAGCGCCCCCCAATTTTTCACAAATTTGAGATGTTTACAACACGGTTCATTGGTAACTGCTAGTAATCATACTGTGATGTTAAGCTCGAATAATGTTGTGTCCACACAAACCGAAGAGATTTTGTAAGAGAAATAATGATTATCGGGATCCCCCCGATAATAATGTCAAGCGTCTGCTGGAAACTGCCTTCCAATTTGAAATAGCCGGAAATAGCACCATGTTTACTGTCGAACGCTCGCCTTAAGGTTGTTTTATTTGGTTCAGGCTAATCACGTGAGATTTTATTTTTTGTCGAGGTGGCACTATTTCATCATGGACGGACATAAACGTAAGCATTTCCAGCTCTGCCCGTTAAAGCGCCAATCTGGATCCAAATTCTTATAACAAAATCGCTATTTTTTTATGATAAATACGCCATTTAAGTATTCTCGTTCGCATGTTATAGATGATGTACATTTGTTTGGTTTATGTCCCCCTGTTTGGTGTAAGAGAGAACTGGCAGGCAGAAGTCACCTATTTTGCATGGGGAAAATTCGGTTTTTTTCTGTAACTTTTGTTTCGAATTAATAATACCAACTTTCTTATCAAGCATACTATCTAAATGCTACCATCTTTGCTTTTAGATCAGAAGAGTCGCAAGTATTTATAACCAGATTTTATGTGGTCTGTACAGAAACTACTTGTAAAATTTTGCCTGCCAGAAAACAACAGAGGGCGTCCTTAATTCAACAAGTGACGTCATAGGTCACATCAATCGACTTATTTTCCTAGACATCACAACGTCAACTGTGCCACATCTCAAATTGTTGAAATTGGGGGCGCTCTTCAAAAAATGTGCCATTATGCGTGAACCCTAGATACGGCCGTTTATTTGGGGTTGTCAGCTGTGGTTAAACCCTGAATAAGGACGTTATTTTAGGGTTCACTTTGCTAACCCTAGTATAGGAGTGTTAACTCCAGAAAGGTGCGTTATTTGGGGCTCAGCTCTGCTATCAAAAACCCTCGAGATAACGTTGTGTTAACTTAAAGGGGCGTTTTGGGGTTCATTTTTGTTAACCATAAGATAAGGCGCATTATTATACTTTGGGGTTCAGCTTTGTTATCTCCAGGTAACGAAGCGTTATCTCCATTTGACTGAGTGTTATTTGGGGCTAATGCTCCTTATCTAGGGGATAAGGCAAAGTTAGTACACTTGTGCTTCCATAAACTGCCTGTTCATTTCAATGTGAATCCGTTGATTGCGCAAAATCGACTACGACTACTTGATTCAACGACCTATTCGGTCCTATACCTAACCGATGTGAAGGATCTTTGCAGCAAATTAAAGATGATCCACTAAGCTTTCAGATGATACCACATGTATGTTACTTAAAAATTCCATACAAACTATTTATTAGATTATTTGGAGGATGTAAACGTTTATTTTCATCGCCTAACGCTGCTTCTCCACCAAGCAACTTGCGGTTTGTGAACATTCTTAACAATGAACTCGAACTTTTCGCTTTCGGTGGCAAACTTCCTCAGATTTAAACGGGAATTGAGTACCAATCTTTATAACTGGAAAAACCGAACGGCTGCATACACTACAAGATGTAGACCCGCAGGGAGAAACTGTTACGGAAATTGAACGAATTACAACCGGTCTGCAGTATGTATTCACGTGAGTAGATAAAACGAAACGGCATGACCATATAATCTTACTAGTTTAAATTTCGAAATTGTACTGTCTTCAGGGAGTCGTATCCACAAGTCATTGGTAATTGTTTGTTGTGGTTGTCTAGGGATTTTAACTTAAACTATGCTTGTATTTTGGGTTCAAATTTGATAAAAACAAAATTAAAACTAAAATGAGGCGTTAACGAAATTAATAATACTTACATAAATATGATGCGATTGAACAAAATGAGTCATTGTCGAGAAATTAACGTTCAATTTAGTTGATGTACCATTTTCTCTAAGCTTTTATATATATTTGATGAACGCCATTCAATTAGATCTAACGGTTAGAGAGATAGGTATTTTTGTGTCGCCCAGAAATTTTAAATTCAAAGAAGGGTCCACAACGAAACTAATTGCTTTTAAAAGGGAACTACAAAAAGGCCAACTCAAAACTTAATTGTTATCCAAGGGTTGTATGGAACTTTCCTCATGTCGCTTAGATGGTGAACGATATCTTCAAACACTTCTGGTAATTAAAAACCAGAAGTATCTCTTTTACTGGGGTTAGCAATATGCCATATAGGTCGCGAAGTGGCTGGTTGCAACCCGAGTATAAGTATCCTTTTTTTTGCAATATTATTTGGCCAGCCCTAATCTGTCTGTATAAAAAACAGAGACACCTGGCAATCGTATAAAGTTATATCTTTAATGTTTGAAAATCCGTTATGTTTTTTTTTGCCTATTTACCTGTGTTTTATTGTATAATTAAATATAACCGTTCTGATACTATCCGTTGGGAAAGCGATGGACCCTTTCGACCTAAAACTTATAGATGATATCTGTCCTCTCCTCTTCCAAACAGGCGTGATAGATCAGTTGGAAGAATGCCGTTCTAGTAATGGCGGAGGTCAACCGCACAGTGGCCCAGAATTTGAATCACAGCTGCCAAAATATTTGTTGAAATTGGAAGGTTGATTTGGTCAAATTTAGGTATATTTAGGGGGTTTGTTGACACGGCACTGGTTCAATGGCAGTCTTTTTTACAATTTGATGACCAGTATAAGCTGTTTTTTCTTATTGTTAGCTGATTGAAACACATTATTGTACTTTATGGCCTGGACCCTACTCCTTAGGTGATTTTTGACATATATGATGGGTTCTGGACAATGATAAAGTTTGAAGGTTAATTTAGAAATAATATATGACGTCACAAAATAACTGTTTTTCTGATTGGTCAGTGATAATATATCATTGGTAATCCAAAAAAAAGCCCATAAAAACCATGACAATTTTTTAGCATGTAAGGGGTTTCTTGGACATGCGAATTTGATGGTAATATCTAGAAATATATATGACGTCACCCAAATACTGTTTTCTTCTGATTTGGTCATTGATAATATTCCTTGTAAAATCCATAAAGACCCATAAATCAATGACGATTTAAACATATAGGGGGTTCTAGGACATGAGAAATTTTGATGGTAGTACTGATTTAGAATATTAAGACGTCATCAAAATACTGTTTTCGGATTGGTCCTTGGTTTTTGGACCTAGAATTTGCTGGTATATTTAGAAATATATATGACGGTTCATCAAAATACTGTTTTCCTCTTCTGATTGGTCAATTGGATACTATGCTTGTAACCCATAAAATAAGCCCATAACACAATGACCATTTAGCATTTAGTGGGTCCTTGGCATTTTAGTTTAATACTCTAGGAACAGCATTACAACATTGTCCGCAAAGCCTCAAATAACGTTTATTCCATGATTCTTCTTAGCTAGTTTACAACGTGTTCGTTCGTCTTTTTATAAATGCTGGTCATATGGGAATATTTTTTTCCCAACAGCATATGCTTCAAATTATATACCTCCAGAACTATCAGAATCTGTATCCTCTTCAATTGCTGGAATGTTCTAAAGAATATGATTTTTAAGACTGGCAATAATAGTGGCATACATCGCACGCTGGTGCTGCAAGCAAGTTGAATTGTTTCCATTAAAAACGGCATTTTGCATAGGTGTGTCTGCTTAAAATACCTCCAATATTCAGGGTGGTAAATTGTGGACCAAAAGAAAAATTATATTAAGTGAAAGCATAGGCTTTGAGTAAAATGTTGATATTAAGAATCAAGAGGGAATCAACGGGAATCCTAACTTTTATTTTTTATGCATCTTTTTTTTTCAAAAAAGTTAATTTCTATCAGTTTTTTTGTCAAAGGGGAATTTTCCCCTTAAAATGTCTCCACATTATTTTTTTTCATAGTATAGTCTATCTGTGTATAAACTCATGTGGTAGATAGAGGCATATTAAAAATGATCCTTTATTCTTCTTCCTTCGTAACAAAGGTTGTTTTCATATTTGTTGGTATTTAACATTTTTAAGAGCAACGGCCCACGCGTTTTTCATGTTTAGTACGTGGGCTAGAGACACTTTAAAAACTCTTAAAAAATAATATTAACATAACCGTGTCTTTGGGGATGTTTTTCTTTCGCTACGACAGAAAAAAACATAAAAATCATATTCCGGGGTCGGCAATTTTGATTTTTGGCCGCCTGAGATGATTCTGGCCCCTGTCACCAGTTCGAATCCGGCCAGCGCCATGGGTTTTTTTCAACACCTGTTGAACTTTCTATCTCCAGGGGAACGATTAATTAAATATTCACATTTGATTTCAAATTGACCCCGCCCTAATTTTCCTCCATTTTTCTCCCCCCTTATTAATCAAAGTTCCCACATTTTCCCAGAGGTTGGACCATAAGATTTCTGATTAACCCCTTCAAACTATAGAAAACCTCTTCAAACCTCTCTTCTCCAACTTCGAGAATGATGAGTCTCATTTAACCGTACTATAGTAATCACACCCTGGTAAAGCGTGTTGCAATCACATGCGAAATTTTACGAATTTACAACAAACTTCAAAACGGGCTTTAAGTGTTTCGTATTTTCTTTCACAGTCTGCTTTTTATAAAATTTACATCACGTTGGAGTCTTGTTTAATGAAGGTACATGCGGTAACCGATGGAGGTGGACCTGGTCCAATATCGAATGAGGTTACTGGAGAAACACTTGAAGGATGGAAAGGGAATCCAGGTAAAATAAATAAAAAATCCTTGATTTGGAACTATGATTCCATTGGTATGTTTAAATAGTGAAGCAGCCGACTTTCTTAAGTTAAAATAATGATGTTATTGTTCAAAAATAAAACCCCGATGACCCTGATCTACAATATGCTTAGATGTATTTCTACTCCGGAGGAATATTATTGTACCACAAATTCCGGATTTTTATCCTTTCGTTCATTTACAGTAAACCTTACAGCTATAATAGGAGTGAGTGTTTCCCTCGGTTTGCCTACTAATCCTAAGTGGTCCATCCTTATTGACTAATATTGAAAGGTACACGTATGAAAATCATTTATATCGTATCGAATGGAGCTTTCTATTGATATGAGATTATGTTGAACTCATGGACGTGTATAAACCTTGGAAGTATACAAGACGGCCGTGCAGCCAGAACTCAAACCGGTGTATTCACGACCACCACTTAACGTTTAACTGACGCAAATTTGGGTTAGGTTTAAGGGTTAATACGGTTTAGGGGTAAAAGGTTCAGAGTTAACTTTTTGAATGCAAGAAGGTCGTAATATCAATAGCTGCCATGGCGATACATCTGTTGCGCTATGATCTAGATGGACTAGCGTCCATTACAATGTTTTATTGTTATGTTCATGTTTATGCTGCCATGTATTAGGAGCACATGAGATAACCACGCTCGCTCTGGCCTAATACCCTCCGTACGATCGGTCTAATAACCGGTGTCATAACTACCGTGTCCGCGTGATTGAGTGTCCCACCACCCTCTGTCTATTGTGTTTGCCATTGAGTGCTGTAGCATCCTTTGTTTCAGCACTGGTTAAACCCAATGGCCTCGAATAACAAGGTCACGGTTTATTCCGTACATGTTGCTATTGTAGCTAGGACACTCTCTCATGGGGGAACACTCAATTTCTTCACCGGTGTGACACAGATATAGTCCCGGCAGGATTATATTCCGGGGCTCCATAGACGATAACGGAATAAAGCGTGGAAACTAATTTACGTGAAGAGTCAACTGAATCGATTGCCCTATTGTGCACCATTGTTTCTCCGATCTATGAGTACGCCGGACAATAATTACTTCTACAACGGGTTTGCTAGTTGTGTCCGACGAACGTCTTGTATTACCGGGTTGCCAATTAAACTATACAGCGAAAAACCGTTTTAATACTGTTTAAGTGTATCTACATTGATGGTATTTAAAAACTCTTTATTTGTATCACTTGAACGTGCTGCTGCTGCGCCTTCGAAAGTTTTGTCACGGAATTTTAGTAGTGTCCGTTCACTGCTTTCTTTGACATCCTCTCATTCATGCATGCATGCAGTCGCCCATTGTGGAAGTTTAAGATGTCATTCGCGATGTGGTGTACCTGTACTTGTAATATAGAATTCGTTAAGTTTTTCCTGATCGATCAAAATAGTCCCGTTTTCACGGTACATATACACATCGCGTATTACATTCTAAACCCGCCCTGTTAATTGACATGGCACTATTGCGTAGTTACGAATACAATGGATAGCTGTCCACACCTCTGCTTTTATGAAGATGTATTTTGGGCAAACTGTGCAGCCGGATCTATCATATATGGCATGAACGTAAAGACTGAAGTATCCCATTATATTTCACAGAAAAGCGAATTTCTTCTTTCGATGTATTCACCAACCCTATAACATGACGAACATGTTTAATCGATGCGTTCTAGAACTTGGTTCAATACTGTAATACAAGTCGCGCATCATTGTCTCAGCTTCATTAATCCCTCTAAGCAATCTGTTGCTAGGCAGCGAATGCGTCTACCCGTTTCAATTTTGTTTGTCACTGCCTTCATGTCTTGTGAAGTTTTCCTTCCATTCCTTGGTACGAGGCCACTCTTCTTCTGGCTGACTGAGAAACACTAGTCCATTTAACTATAAAAAAGTAGGATTTTTATTCCTGTCAAGGTCATACAAGTTTTGGGGCGTGTTCCGACATTCCATTTCTTCTGAGAGGTTGTATGCTTTACCCAATCAATACAAGAGAAATTCGAATTCCAGTACCGGGATCAATTAAGGCATAATTACAATACGTCCCTTTCCTCAGAAGAAAATTATTCCAGCAAGGCAACTGCATCTTAATAATTCCAAAGACCAGACTGACACACTCTAAGTACTTATTACTCAACAAAGTTTCTTTAAGTCACTAAGGAATATTAGAAATCTGATCCGTTTACATTTTTCGTCGCCTTGTTCCAGAATAATATTTGACAGCAGCTTGGTCCCAATCTAGAGAGTTTTGGGTCACTCATAACAAACTACAATATTTACGTGCCTAATCCCTCGTTTCCCACACACCAGCCTCGATGTAATGCACTTTAGCCATTCTTTGATTGACGACTCCAAACAGAATCAGACAGTGTGTCTTAGACTTTCGAAATCTATGCAATTGGATCTGTTGAAGCCTTTACAAATTCCGATACAAAACATTCATTAAAAATGGGTCAATCATTTTATTCTGTTGACCAATGTTGAGCATTTCAGCTGTTAATAGGGTTTTTTAGTTTTTGAGCTCACAAACACACTCCCCTTCCAAATAAATTCGTACCATCGACAATATGCGTTTACTTTATGACAGAAATAAAAAAATCATACTATAATCTGACTTAGGGTTAAACTCTTCTGCCGCAATCCGCGTGATGTATGAAATCAGCATCTTAAGCTTTGTTGGAACATACTTCACCGTTTACTTTGGACCATTGGGCTGATAATACGGGGATAAATGCGGGTTGTAGTTCATAGAAATAATATGCAACTATCTTCAAGGTCACGAATGGGGGTTAAATTGTTTTGGAAATGGTTACCAAATTGTTCGTCTAGTTGTACACAATAACATGCGCATATAGCTACAACGTCTATGAAAAGTTTTTATTTAATTAGAATGCAAAATAATGGCCCGGGCTTTATTTAGCCTATGGGAGGTACAACAAGCAGAGAGTCTGAAAGTCCCATATTGAATTTTAAACAGCATATTCGGTTATACATTTTCTTGATTGATTTTGTTGCTGCTGTTGATGTTCCTGTTGACAAAACCCGTTTTTAACAAAATTTTACAGCAGTACTACCTGAACTATCAGCATCCTATTGGAACCAAAATCAGTCATAGATTGGGTAAACTATACATATTTAAAGCTTAACAATAAAATGGTAATCTTTTTGAACCCGCTTGTACAAAGCGCCCCCTATTTCTCTACTTTTCATCTTACAGATTTTCTAGGTATTATAACTATGTCATTCCATGTACAATACTCCACAAAAACTGATAAAACCTTTTGTAATT
The DNA here is from genome assembly GCA_023653785.1 of Ophioderma brevispina. NCBI lineage: Eukaryota > Metazoa > Echinodermata > Ophiuroidea > Amphilepidida > Ophiodermatidae > Ophioderma > Ophioderma brevispina. Next base: position 40,359 of record JAMKCH010027601.1, read on the forward strand.
ATTTTGGTGCCTATTCATTAACGTTTATTTTTTTCACAGGCGCACAAGTGCCAAGCGGCCCCTTCACTACTGACTCAGAACACCGTACAGCACTGCAATAACGAGCTCAAGTAGGTACTTATGTAAGAGCTGTAAAGTTGTTCCAATATTTGAAACAACTTGTGTAATATTACCGATCAAATAATATCTAAATCCGAACTAAAACGATATTTTTTCCTTAGCAGACTCTCAATATGAACACTGCCATTATTTGGGTCACTTTATAATTACGCCTTAAAGTGCGACATTGGGATCACAAGATAGTCTGTTATCAAACAACACGTGTTTATGTAATAATTTTCGTGCAATGTAATAACTCGAACGCGTAATGTAATAAGTTTTGACGTGTTATGTAAAAACGCGTAATGTAATAAAAATTGACCTACTGTAATTCAAAAAATGACGCGTAATGTAATTTAAAAATTTCGTGTATGAATAAAAAAAATTGGGGATTAAAAAAAAATAAAAAAAATAACGCGTTATGTAATAACATGGTCATTTTGTATGTATTAGTTGACTGACTCAAGCCTTATACTCCTGAGTTTGTTTGCGACTTTGTGTGTGTGTGTGTGGAGCCGGGTCTGGTTTGTGTGTGAGGTTATTGTGTGTGTTGGTGCTGTGTGTCCGTCTGTCCTTGTTGCGCGCGCATTGTGTGTGCTTCCGTCGGTTCGTCCGTTTGTCTGTCCGTCAAGTCAGTGATTCAATTTATTCTGGACCGTAATCTTGGTGGATTCTTCGGCTCTGTGTACCTTATGTCAATTTTTGGTTTACTAAGGAATCACCGCCCCTGAGTCCGTTGGGGTGCCTTCATCCTTATCAACCTTGTTTTTTAGAAGTGAACTAAGGGAATGCTGGTCAGTGACCCCCCCCCCCATCCCACGGCACCCACCCCCTGGTGTTTGGGATGGGACGGGACACCGGGTACACAAAACTAGCCCGCATCGCATTTGCTTAAACTGGCTCTAATTGTCTTTTCCCCAGTCTTTGCCTTGGCTTGAGCTAAGGTTCTGAAACATATCGCACGATGTCTTAAAATATCTTATAAATATAACTCTTCGCAGTGGTGTTTTTTCTTGGTCTGAGTGTGCAATGGTTTAGGGGATCGAGGGCTGGCATTTTGGCGGGCCCATTTGTAACCCTGGTATTATGGTTATGGCTTAGCAGTGACGTACCAACCGTGGGGGTTGGGAGGCAATGTGGGAAAGTGGCTCGAAATAGACAAATAACCAGGGCGTGAGCCCCCTTTAGAAGCTGAGCCACTGCCATCCCCCACCCCCATTGAACTTACCGTTTGTACATTGTCTATTGAGAAGGGCCCGAAATAAAATGCCTCGGCACCCCTTCTCCCTCCCCCCATTTGCAAAGTTCTGGTTACACCCCTGGGTTTGCTATTCCGAATATGCACAAAGGGGGCTATTTCCTATATTAAGACAAATCCAGTAGTCCGAATATGGAAAGACCACTGTTGCAAAAAGGTTTGCAAAGCGGACCTACTATAATTTTTGGAATCGAGGACTTTATTTAATTTTCGGACTAGAGCAGGTTCTAAATTTTAACTACTTAGTTCTCTCCGGTAGACAATGATGGGTATCTTTATTAATCTTTTCCCTGGAGATTGACAGCGCCCACAAGTGTTGGGAAAAAACCATATGCGCTTCGAACCGGCGCCCTCCAATTACGATGACTCGGCTCTCTAACTAACTGAGGCCACAAGAGGATTGGTAGAGGAGCGATAGATATCATCTATAGGTGTTAGTTTCGAAAGGTGTTCAATCACTTTCCTAGCGGATAGCATCATAACGGTATATTTACATATCAATTTTATTGGTTTTGAAATTTTACTACTCAGTTCCTTCCAGGGCCAAATTCATAAAACCTTGCTAGTTTTAGCTTACAACTATGGCCTGGTAAGATCTAAATCCCTAGTAATGGCAACTATGGAGTTTTGACAACTAAATTGAAATTCATAAAATCCGTACTAAGAACCTTGCTAACAAGTTACATACTGGAAAATCTAGTTGCCAACTCGCTCATCTTTTGTCTACATACTTGGGTGCTTTCGGGTGAATTGCCTTGATTGCAGTGTGGGGAATGATAAATTCAATAGACCAGTTCACATCCTACGTCCACTTCTTTTGTTGCCCTGCCGGAATCCATCCTCGAATCGTTATGGCCCAACTAATTAAACTCTAAACAGATACAATTTTTGCCCAGTGTGTAACAGTCAGGCCAAACTATTTAAAGATCATTCCGGCCCTAATGTGTTTACAAACATTGCTGCTGTTAACTGGTCTATACATTAAATGACTACCCTTTTGTGGTTTGAGTTCTGTTCATCTCAGAGCATTAGCATGCTTTGATCACCTGTGAACCATTATCAAAATGATGACATAGCGAAGTTGCGGCTCCCGTCGTACGGTACGCATACAATAGGGCTTCCTTTAGAGGCGCAGCACTAACTTGAAAACAAGCCGATGGGTATGATTACCGTACGACGATAATGTAGTACTTCCGTATATATAGGCCTGTACACATGAGCAAACCTATATAT